>BBSZ01004178.1:0-45666 GCA_000981365.1 Subanguina moxae | reverse complement strand
ATCTATCTCTATGTATAACTATCCCTATCTATCACTATGCATAACTATTCCCATCTATCTCTATGCATAACTATCCCTATCTATCACTATGCATAACTATCCCCATCTATCTCTATGTATAACTATCCCTATCTATCACTATGCATAACTATTCCCATCTATCTCTATGTATAACTATCCCTATCTATCACTATGCATAACTATCCCTATCTATCACTATGGATAACTATTCCCATCTATCTCTATGCATAACTATCCCTATCTATCACTATGCATAACTATTCCTATCTATTTCTATGTATAACTATCCCTATCTATCACTATGCATAACTATTCTTATCTATCACTATGCATAACTATCCCTATCTATCACTATGCATAACTATTCCTATCTATTTCTATGCATAACTATTCCCATCTATCTCTATGCATAACTATCCCTATCTATCACTATGCATAACTATTCCCATCTATCACTATGCATAACTATTCCCATCTATCTCTATGCATAACTATCCCTATCTATCACTATGTATAACTATTCCCATCTATCACTATGCATAACTATTCTCATCTATCTCTATGCATAACTATCCCTATCTATCACTATGTATAACTATCCCTATCTATCACTATGCATAACTATCCCTATCTAACACTATGCATAACTATTCCCATCTATCACTATGCATAACTATTCCCATCTATCTCTATGCATAACTATCCCTATCTATCACTATGCATAACTATCCCTATCTATCACTATGCATAACTATCCCTATCTATCACTATGCATAACTATTCCCATCTATCACTATGCATAACTATTCCCATCTATCTCTATGCATAACTATCCCTATCTATCACTATGCATAACTATTCCCATCTATCTCTATGCATAACTATCCCTATCTATCTCTATGCATAACTATCCCTATCTATCACTATAAAAAAAATGAAAATGTACTGGAACACCATTTTGGGCAACAGAGGTATTCTATAGTTTAGCCGAAGTGTATTTTTGGAAGTTTTTTTTTTGAGAAGTTAGCCGTCTAAGAAGTTTGGTGATACCCAGTTTCACATTGCATGGCAGAACCAACAAATCTAACCAAAAAGATCTTTATCCTTGATCCAGTCATAATCGTAACTATTTTTGTATATTCCTTGATGAGTACAAGCCTGATTAATACCTACCTCCTCCATGTTTGTAGCATATTGAGGGAAACCTTTAGAACACATTTTAATCTGCTTTATACGGGAATAAAATAACTTTGGCATACCTCCAAATGTTGCCTAGATCAACGGCTAAAAATAATGTGTTTATTTTACTTTGCTTTTATTTATCCACCAACCATAGCCAATGACTGCCAATAAAAATTCAAGTTTGCTAGCCCATTTCTCCCTGGCCACACTAGAACGCCTCCGGCGAGCAGATATGGACACCACCCCTTGAGCATTAGAGAGGGCGGCAATGGCAGAGCCGCCGTTCTGGATGGCGTACTCACAGAAACTCGTTTTTCTAGATGATATTACTGGCTTGGGCAGCACTGTAAATCAGCACTGCTTTGAATAAATTGACCAGTCTACCAAATTCGCCCTACATTCTGTGCTTGGTTTAACACACTCCTCGTCTTCTAAATGCCCAAGCACGGCAACAAGCATAGAATTTTGATTGTTGTCGTTGATGTTTTTGATGTTGCTGTTAGTGAAGGAAGTGCACGGTGGGTTTATTGACCTGAAAGGTTAAATTCTTTTGATTATAAATGAAACCCATCACAAAAATGGTCAATAGTAAAAAAATCGGTAATAAGACCAGTAGGGTATAACCCTACATAGGTTTCTCAGTCTAGCTCATATTTAAGCCATTACTCCTCGTCATAGATATACTTCCACATTGCATAAGTAGTCTCCGTATATGAAATATCTGGGTTCTGCTGCAGTCCTTACTTAAGGCAAGGTCTGGCTGTTGCACTATGTTATAAAAAAAAACTCAGCTCTGCTGGATTATAAAAAGAGTTGGCGAAACCACAGGTTTACCTAATGTTTACATAATGTTGAAAAACAAGACAAGTATCGACCCGTATCTAGGTTGGGTCAAGCTTTATATTTTTGCAACTTATGGTTTTGTGACTACAAATAACTTACACTCTCCTACGTCCAGATCCACTAACATGAGGTGACGGTGGAAACAGCGAGTATTTTCGGCCAAGACGGTCTGCAATACAGAAAAAATAGTGCAATAATGTAATTTTTATATATTGTAGTTTTTTTTAAGAACCTGAAGGTATATGTGAATTCCGTAGCTAAAGAAGCACATTTACGGCCAGCACACAATACGACTCAAAATAAAACTTTGAAATAAAGCTAATTGGGTGGCGCAAAGGTTTTCAAAACGGCAAAATTATCTATTTTCTACGTGAGAGGGATGTAAAGGCCGCATACAAGAGAATAACGACGCCTTTGGCCAAAAGAAGAAAAGAAAATAGACACTTCCTCCCCTAAAACACCTTTAAAAGGAGTGCTTAGATGTTTTGCCTTTAAGGATCCCAAAAAATGTTTGGTGGGAACCTGCTGCCTCTCCAGATCCAGCTATTATGGAGCGGAAATTAGCAAACACACAGAGGATGTGTTCTCGGGAGATCCTGCTGTGTGCTTACAGACCCAAGTGCTGACTACGTCTGTAGAAATGCCGTCAAAGTGTTTTGCTTGCCAAATGAATTATTTAACAGGAAGGTTTTCCTTAGACAATTTTTTCAAGAAAAGAAGGAAGGTAGACGTCTTTGTTAAGATGTGCAAATCAAAAACATTGAATAGTATGGCATACCCAAACAGAGTGCAATGCATGTAATAAGACGCTGAAGATCCAGAATCGTGGTGTTAGGAATTTAAAAGCGCATGTTGGCAGGTTCTTAAAGCAGCTGTTTGGTCAGTGGCAGCATAAAGAGACAAAGGAGGCCAAGGAAGGAAATAATTCACCACACTGATAATTCACTTCACACTTGATAAACACTCGATAATTCACTACATTGAGTGCATTTTATTTCAACGGTCCAACTCTACTTGATGGATGAAAATAGCATGTATACCAGAGCTTTTTTATGCGGTAGAGCCCAGTTGGCAAAAGTATGTTCAAGATCTTGCCTTTACCTGAGTAGAACCTCCTTAGAAAGTGAAGAGCAGAACCTAGAAAACCCAAATACTTTTTTTGGGGACGGAGTATATTATTTAGAGAGGGATTGGGGGAGGGGGTATAAACGATTGGAGCACCGGTATCTTCATGTAAGGTATAGCTAGCAGTTACGTATGAATATTCCAAGATAAAGCAGCGGTTATTATTCTATAAGACGAGTGAGTCTATTATTTGCCATCCTATTTCGATTACAAAGTCTTACCATATTCTAAGAGGGGAGCTGCTCGAGGATGTATCTCATCATTGTTCATATGCCCTTCTTGCAAATAAATATCGGGAGACAGCAACTCGCCAGCTGAATAAAAGCTTTTTAGCTATCAAAAATGAATTTTCTAAAAAGCTTAAACTTAACTTTAAAGCCTAGTAAAATTTTTGGTCTAAAACTTTTTTTTGAGAGCCCAGAAAATATTGAATAGATGTGTTGCTGAACTTAATTATGCAAACCTTAAATTGCACACAGGATTTGGTTACATGCTTTTGAAGGAAACAATACCTTCAGCATTTCTAATCTCCATTTCTCCTTTCACTGTCTTCTAATTGGCAATATGTGTGTTGGGAAGGCTTCAAGCAAACAAAAAAAAAATGTTGTCCTATTCGCCAAGATTTGAATGGACGCGGGACAGTTCTTTTTCTTCTACCAATAAACTCTTTTGTATCTTTCCATAATGTTTGAAGCATTACTTTAATTTTCTTTTTGTGGCAAACGGCTTTCATAACGCACTATTGGATCGCTGAATGCTTGTCTTTAGTCAGTCAATTAAACTCTGTGCTAAAAAAACCGTACTCTTATTCTAATAAAAGGCTTGTCTCTGACTTTAGCCTTTACCATACCGCATTTTTTCTAAGAGAGGCTGTTTGGTCGCGACGGTCAGTGGTCAGCAACCCAAAAGGTATAGCTTTGATGTCAGCTACATTTCTGAGTATGGTTTCAGTAGCAAATTGTGGGTTGACTGAGCCGTAAAAGATCGTTGACCGCCACGACCAAAAAGGGGCTCTTCTCTGCAAGAATTCTCTTCTAGGCAAAAGCAAAGATAAGTGCACTTTTCAACGACCATTAGTGGCTGGCTGACACCTCATAATTTTCTAAAAAGCTTAAACTTAAACCTGAACTTTGGACAAGTTCTCTAGCCTGATATTTTTGCGCAATTGAATTCCTAATTTCGATATAAATAGGATGGATCCAATTGGTTTATGTAAAGAAGGTTACACCTGTGCGTAGATTTTACGTTAATCGAAGCAATTTAGAAAATAAAATGTATGGCTCTTACCGACTTAGAAAAAATGCAATTTCTGATCCAAACAGATTCATAGAGACAGCTGGGAATTCCACGGAGGTGTTGGTTGGTCACAATAAATGCTGAGAATTCTCAAAGTACACCTCTTTTCATATTTATTTTTCTAGCAAAAGAGAAGAAGTTGTTAAAGCGTTTATTCACACCCCAGACTACAGAAATTGGTGATTAGAGGGAATGCAAACAAACAGTGCTTGTTGTTGCAAACGATACATTTCAACATGCAAGCAACAAGCTGCCAAATAGCTGAAGAAGAATAGAGAACATGAGTCTTGCCGGCCTATCGCTCAGAAAATATAGACCATTCATTTATTTATCGATTGTTCATCTCTAGTCAGAATATCGCTACCAATATATATGAAAAAAGCATTTTGAGCTTTTCAGGCAACTCACCACGACTGACCCGCTTGCGGGACCTTCACGGACAAATAATTTTCAGATTTGCACCATCTACAGAGGTGACCAAGAACGACTCATCACCCCATTTTACAGACTCCCATGCTGGCACCTCAAAATTTATTTCCTCAAATAAAATTAAGAGCATGAAAGTAATTACCGTCATAGAGGGATCACTATGAGGGACCCTACACACACACTGACACACAAATTCAACCCGCATATAAGACCGTCCAGTTAGCTCCCCAGGCGACCTATCTAAGGTCCATATCCTACACAACGGAGGTTAGTCCTGGAGGAGGAACCCAGGGAGATGAGGGGGTATATTGTGATTCCATTCTAGCTATATTACTAAATAAAACCTTGATGCTATTGCATTGCACTTACTTCCATATTTGCTCCTTCCTTCCATAGTGTAGTAGAATTGCTGCGTTTTACAGAAGACCAGCGCAGCATCTCTCTTGTTTTGTGCTAAGCAAAAAGGTACTTTCTAAAGTGCGTTAAAAGTCAAAAACACCAAAATACAGCGTTTTAAGCATTCAAAATGAGCTCTAATGACAGACTCGAGATGTGAATCTTGTGAGCACTAGCAGCACTGAGTTAGTTGACTGGAGCATTGCCCAACTCTTTGGTCTCTAGAGAGGCATAATTAATTGAGGTCTCAGGTGCTTTCTATTGTTCTTTCTCATCTACATTGATACCACCTACTTTCCAGCCACATTGTGGCATTTATGGACTCAAAGTTTGTCCAAAAGATATAAAAATGGAAATAAATATACATTTTTAGCTTGAAAATCCTCTTTAATTTTTGATTCTTGAGTGAGGCAGCCCTTTTGAGGTTCAAAGTTTGCTTTAGAAATTACATACAGAGTGCATCACTTTTGCTCTGGTATTTGTCTCTTTTATTAAATGCTCGGTATACAGTCCACCGAAATATGGATGCCTAAAGAAGTTGGCTTGAATGCGGTAGCCAGGTAAATGGGACAAGTGCTGAGCAACTGTATGATGTTGAAAGTTTAAAAATGATCGTTGTTAGTATGTGCCACCAAACTTTTGGTATTTTCAGTCAAATGCTATGTAGTAAAATTGGTGCGCGGAATTTTCTTATTTATTCTTATTTCTATCACAAAACAAAACGTGGAAATGAGGCGAATTCTAAAAGTTATGAGCAAAAAAATACTGGGATGAAAATTGTGCCACTCTGTACTTGGAAAAACCGAGCAAAAAGTTATTAGGAGGGATCTATAAATAAATTGTACAAGTACTGCTAGCAAATCCCATTCCCATGAGAAATTTCCCCTGAGAAACATTTAATCCATTTGTATTTGCTTGCGACGTCAACTTTTTAACGAGTTCTATTTGGATTCCGGTAAGATGAATTAATTTTATTAGATTTTTACTGCACTTTACAAATAATTATTAAATTATGAGGAAAAATATCACAACTTATCATAGAGAAAGTTAAAGTTAGGGACAAAGTTAAATTAATGGTCAAGGAGAGTAGGGTACCCAAAAAAATGGTAAGACGTCTAAATTCTTTACATCTTCTAAGACACAAAGCTGTCATCATAACTATCGGATTTGGTGCAAACTGTGTTAACGTCGTGATGAATGAAAGCTCCCATACAATTTGTTTGGGGAATAGGGGTCGAATTCCGGTAGAATCAGATGGGTTACCTCCATGAGGAAAATGATCCCACAGCGAATAGCCATCAGCGGCAGATGACCACGGCAAAAAAACAGGTTGTTGGCAATGAGGATTGGAAAGGTAATACTTTCTCCTCTGTCTACCAATATACTCTTTTGTACTGCCTCGAGCATTGAAAAAGAGTACATTTATTGACCAAAGAGAAAATTTTTACAGGGCATTATACATTCGCAATTTCCATTGCCCTCAAACTAGTAAACTCTCTTGATTTTTTGGGTTTGAGCCGATTAGAGTCAAGAAAATAGAAAAAGAATTCAGAATGAATTTCAGAATGATCATTGAAGGATTTAACTTGCTAGCCAAATAAAGATATCTAAAGTTAATGTGTATGGTTCCCCACGTTTCTTAGCTAATTCTATTCTCAAAAATTTTTCTCGGCGGCTCATTTTCCTCAGAATCAGGCTCATGACAAAGCTTGCACGTGTTTCGACAGTGCACTTTCATCAACCTAGAATTGGAAACCAATGCTTTAAACAAGTGAATATCATAAGAAGTGGAAAATTTGCCTTTTATATCTGAAATTTGAGCAAAAGCCTCTCACTCTAAACTTCTCACATTCTTTTGAGCGATCATTGCAGATCAGACGGTGGAACTCTTGAGAATTAGAAGCGTTCACTTTAGTCACTTGAATATTGTCAGTTTTAGAGTTAATATCGTGCTCAATCACAGAGTTGGTTACTATTGAAGGCTGCTCTTCCGCCAAAAGGTCTAAACAAAAAATTGGAAACCATCAATCAATTTAGTCTGTATTAATATATATATTATTAATGCCTTTTCCTGCGCTATGCGATTGTGGAGGTGGTAGTCTTCGGCTTCCTCTTGGACCATAAAATTTTAAGATTTTTTGATGATGAACACAAACCTGGTGCCAGGACGATTGGTTTGGGAGAATCTGCACATTTTCCAAGTATTTTTAATTTCTGAGCATCCAAATGTGTCAGTACCAGATTGTCCATCAGCATGACATTCTCCTTAACTGGCACCATAGTGACCAATGGACGTCTAGTCAATGGGTCCAACCTTCCAAAGGCTGTTGCGTCGTAGTGCATGATGGAGTGATAGTCGTAGTCATGATCCAAATCTACATCCACGAAAGGGATCTTTTCAAAGTTTACTAAAGCAAACGTAATCACAATTTTTTTAATAAGTGCACTTGCCCATTTTCTCCGGATCTACATTGTGGTACTGAATCTTAATGAACTTGTCTCTGTCGGGTCGTTGGTGTTCATGCTCCAACCCTAATGTTATTAAAGAAACAGCATAAATACGCAAAAAGCAAAACTGTCTACCAAGTGCATGCATCACCTCATGCCATATGATGTAGTCATATAGGCAACCTGCTGCTAGGGACAGCAGTTGTCGGCCGCCTATTTTGCCGACTAAAAAAAAAGAAAAAATTTGGAGTGTTTTTGCTAAATTTTTTGTTTTTATATACTTGTTACTCAATTTTAAACAGAAATGATGTAGCCTATATGTTTCTTAAACACAGTTATATTTGCGCCATTATCTTTTTTAATACTGACCGAAGGAGAAGCATCCATCAAGCATATCGACAAACAAGTAGTCTCTGTGAGAATTATTTCTTGGCAAAAACCTGAAGCAGGAGTAGGCCTCCAACGTCTTAAGAGATTCTCTAATCTTGTTTTTCCTGGAAACATGAAAAATGAGAGTATTTTTTATGAGGGTATCGTTTTTTGGCAAATGGACATCTTCAAATATTTTTCTAAAATCCATAACAGAAAAACTAGGCAAATTTCGAGAGATATGTGAAAATTTGAATTAGGCAAGTCTTAATTATAGTTATAAAAGTAATAATACTAAATTGAACTACTGGGTTTCATTGTATTTGTCGGAGAAAAGAAAAGGCACTTCGTTCTGCACCCAGCGGTTGTTGGCTTTTTCTTTGATGGCAATGTGTTTGATGACTCCTTTGTTGGCTTGAGTGTTAATTCGACGGAATCTCTGCTGCTTAGGGGAGAGCACTGAAAAACGTATAAAAGATCTGACAAAAATTTATATGCCTGCTTAAACGCCTACAAAATATGACAGAAATGAAATTTTTGCTGATGAAAAGCTAGTTTCTTTTTTTAAGTATTAAGATCTTAAACACACTTTTATAGCCTTATTATTTTCGTTGCCAGAAAAATGCAAAGCCGAAAATTTTAAATAAGCAAGGCGTAAATTTTTAAAAGATCAGTCATCCCATGTTTTCATCATTTTTCATCAAACATGCTTACCAACATCACCGTAGAGAAGGGCACTCCTACTTGCTAATTTTTGATTAATTTTGTAAGGACTAGTATTCAAGCCTGCATCCGCCATCGATTCACACGCTAAAGTCAGACCTAAGGCTACAACTCCAACAATCTGTCTCCAATGTGTAGAAAAAAACAGAGAAAATAACAAGCTTTGTCGCATTCCGCGCATACTCTACGGCAAATTATAAGATGTGATAGCAATCGATTCGAAACAGAATTATGTTACAAATACGCTTTCTAATCGAGTTTGGCTATCTTATTTTAGTTGGTGGATTTTACAGCCACTAAATGAACAACAATTAGGCCATTAAGAGGCACCAGCTGCGGATAGTCTTGTAGAAAATCCCTCTTACAATGAGATTGGTGCAGACGACGAAAGAAATTCTGACTGAATTTTTCTTTTTGTTGTCTTTACTGATTTAGTTATTGAAGCAGATTGCTCGATGGCTATTCTATTCCATAGCTATTCTCATGGAAATTGGTCTGCTCTGGCCATTTGTTTGATCAGGTGACCGTCTTGGTCAATTGAGTTAACAAAATAGTGCTTTGGATCGATTAAATGGATAGATCGATACACAATAGAAACCAGTTTTCTAAAACAGATAAAGTAGCTTAGCTCAAGAGTAAATGTAGAATTGACTATACTGGATTACACCTCTCCCAAATTTCGACAGTGTTGTTGCCTAACTTTTCTGTTCAATTAATTCTCACAAAAACAGTGAAATTTGCCTTAATTTACGTGAATGCAAAAGGAGGGAAAGGAAAACAAATCGATTGCTGGTTTGTTCTGCCGCATCCTCCCAATTATTCCACTCACTAAAACAAGGCATTTAAAGATGCTGAATCAAAAACATTTTCAATCCAGCAGACCATCTATGGAAACACCCCTTTCACAACCCTCTTGAGCCATTCAGAAAAGGCTCTAAATTTGGGCGGAGAGAAGAATTCATGCACAGTGAGCTCAATCGGATCTCCAGGGCGATAACCCGAATAAACACACAGAGACATACAAACAAAGTCTGCTGCTGCTGCTGCACTGGCTTCTGACCTCTTGACGCAGCAGCAGGGAAGAGTGGGATGTCATTTACGTGCGTAGAAAATCCATTTTGTGCGGCTCTTCCGACCCAATCATTTGAATCCCATCAAAAGATTAATAAAATGGACGGCGCACTTCTGCGAAATTAAACTCAACATAAGCTTTTCTGGCTACTTTTCTCTTCTGTTTCGTTCATCCCTATGTCCTACACCGACATTCGACTGAGCAAACAGTGGCTATGAGTTGCAGATTCTCCTGGCACTATACCTAGCCGACAACAACAGCTTGAATTTTAGTTTTTATTTGGTGCGATTCCTTATGATCCAAATGAAAATTTTGAACCAGCAGATTCAAAGGTTAAAGGATGAGCTTTATTTACCTTTATCTACTACTCTTCTGCTGCAGCTGCAGTTGCTGCAGCAAAAAAAGTAAACCTGTTGAGTGGAGGATAGATGGAAGAGGTGTTCTGAAGTTCAGAGCAATTTACTCTGTTCATTTTCATCCCCTCATTCTTTTTCGGGCTTTGTTTGAGAACAATTTTATTGTTTCTCACTTATCCTTTCCCATACTGCCCAAAAGCATATATATTTATGTGAAAGTCAAGTTGGTGTTGATTAGCGAAAAAGTCTTCCTGTTATTTTCAGTTTAATTCTATGTAATCAATGCTATATAAACAAATTTGTTTAGCTTTCTAGTTTCGCGCGCAGACTTACCTCTAAGATAAGTCCAACAACGATTCTTCTTGTTCTCAAAGAAAATTCTGCTTGTACCCAAGTGATTTATGTCTCGGGTATGTTTGTGTGCCCATCTCAACTCCAAACTTCCTTCGCCCTCAAGGAAGTGAAGGAAGCTTGGACGGTCAAAGACTTACCTGCGAGATAAGTTTGAGCAAAGCTCTCAGTCAAAAATGCAATAAAAGACTGTTTTTGCCCAGTTTCGGTTGAAAAAGCAAGCTAAAAACTTCTTTCCAATAACACCTGTTTTTTTCCAAAAATTGCTCTGATGAGTCTAAAGTGTATATATATATATTGCTTTGGGAGGGTCAGGAATGTATTCCAGTAGTTTAGAACATCAAATAACCGCCGGGTCATTTTTTAAATTTAGATATGTGATTTTAAAATGATAGGCTGCAAAAATTATTAATAGCCACAACTCATCTTTTCCACCTAGGTGAAAGCGCTTAAAGCGAAATCGAAATCGCGAAGGTTACACACATCGCAACTATGCCTTGTCATTAATGTGAGCTTCTGTGAGTCGTGTGTGCAATATAGGATTAGAAGGGGGAATTTTGTGTGCACACATTATCTAAGAGAATGGATTAAATGATGATGGTCATCCAACCAGTTCTTAGTTGGTTTGGTGGGTATGACAACAATAAAGATATCCCCAGGCGGTAGCAGCAGCCAAGAGACGGTGATGATTGCTTAGGTTCATATGCAAACTTTCTCCGCTCCACATCCTATTTGTTTGATTTCATTACTTGTAAAGATTTGCCAAATTAGGTCTCAGGAGACCTTCCAGATATCTTCATTGTCTATGCGCACATCTCTAACTTTCAAGTGTCTACGCCCATGGGCGGCTTGGAGTTGAGACGCTCACACGAGTATACCTGAGACATAAATCATTTGAGAACAAGCTCTGGTTGCATGAAAATGGCATGCATGACAGAGCTCTTTGCTGCGGTAGATCCCAATAAAACTATGTTTAAGATTTCCCCTATTCCTGAGTGGGTCCTCCTTAGGCATAGGCTCTTCAACTTTTTCGGTGCTTGTATGATTGGTTCTCATATTTAATATTTAAAAATGGATGAAAGTTTTGATGGGTCACAGCAATTACAAGTATTTGGTTGCCTTGCTACTACATTCTCTTAGTCTAACCAACTTTTTTCAGGACAGAACTATTTTGAAGGCATTGTGTGGGTGTTATTTCCTAACCAAAACAAAATAATCCAGCCTTGATTCTGAAAGTAATCTCCGCCTCTGCTGACCTTCACTTTCCTTAAAATTCCTTTTAGACCTTCCAATATTTGTTCAGAAAGGGGAAAAAGTGTTCGCGTCCTCAAACTTGTGGCTTAACATTTACACGTGGCTTACACATTTTCCCGACTACCAAAAGATAAATGGAAACAGCTGCTACAAGTTTAGCACACTCTCCATGTGCTGTTGGAACAAAAAAAGCTATGGTCTCACCTAGGAGCATAAGATCTAATACAGATGCTGCAACCAGTCAGGCTTCCACTTCCAGCACCTATTCCATCATAAATACTGATTCGAGAAGAAGTGAAAGCTCTTTGACAAGGAGTCAACAAAATACATCAACAGTTACGTGAGTAATCTTTCAACTTTCTAAAGGGTGCATTCATAACCTCGTTTTAGATGGTACTAACATTTGGGGGGGAGGGGAAGAGGGAGGGGGAAGAAGGAGAGGGAGGAGAAGTTATAAATCAATGGAGTAAGTAAGAGTCAATAGTAGCCAAAAATACCTAATTTTGTAAAGTTTACATAAAGTTTTTTACGCTTTCCTTAAATTCAGCAGGTCTTCCTATGCACAAGTGAGTATTTCAAGCTGCTCTCAACCAGCCTCAATGGCCTCTATTGGATCCTCAAAAGATTCTACTGCTCAGTTGAATGACAGACTCAGCTCCCTTTCTAAAATGGAAAAGAAGCCGATCGAAGATGAGGAAGAGCAGTTGGATGTGCAATTACACACATGGAGTATATGTCCAATTGCTAATAGCTATGCTGTGATAGCAGTGCTAGCAGTCTTGTTCTACTCACTTGTTTTTCTTTTCTATGCTCCACGCTACAAATTGGTTCTCTTCATAATGACGGGGTAAGTGTGTTGTGAATGGCTTAGGCTTTAAATGATTTGTTGGTACATGTGTGACCTGAAAGTGGAATCAAAATGATTTTTTTGCTAAAACCATAATGGAGGTAAATTGCACATTTTGGCTGACAGATTGATGCTCCACTTTCAAAAAGGTACAAAGAACACGACTCTTTTGCTTCACCTAAAGGCAAAAAGCAAAATTTTATGTTGATTTTCAAAGCCTCTATTAGGGACTCTTTTGCGGATAAAAAAGGAAACTAAATTTTTCTGGCCTTTTGCCATAAGTTGAGTACTGGATCAGTCATAAGCAGAGACCGGATTCGTATGCCAAAAAGTTGGATCCATAGCTGCGTCTGACCATTTTTTTCTTCAATTTTCGACATTTTTTCTCCATTTTGATATTGATGTCTTTAAGGCAAAAAATCGTAAGGATTCTGAATTTGCCGGTCGTTTTTAGACAACTCAACAAGTTCACCTTTAAAAAATCTAACTCTTGATTTAACGGACTAAATCGAAAGTCAAAATCGAGGTTTGAATTGAGAATTTGATTTTTTAAAGGTGAAATTGTTGAGTTGTCTAAAAAAGACCGGTAAACGACCGGTCTCTAGCCATAAAGTTGCCTTATTGAGAGAGTCAACCGCATAAGGAAAAACCATCGACTAATTTGGTCGAATTTAAATGATTAAATTTTTTTCACCAAACACTTGTCAGAGGCGGCATAGAAATTTTCATTTTGAAAATTCTACTCCAATGTTTTGTACACCTATTTGCTAAACACTTAATTTTAGTTTAATTGCCATAGGCATGGTTGTGTTGTACATATTTGGTGTGCTCTCACTGCTCTACATGATGCACAGGATTTCACAAATGGAGAAGGATGAAGACATGCCTAAAAATGCTGAAGAGAAATGTTGGCCAATAGCAAACTCGAGTAGCAGCAGCGATTCCAACGACACAATCATCAGCAACTCCAACCATAGTGACTCTTTGCAGTCGAATATGCAAGTCAACAAAGTAAATGGTATCAATCAAGTTTCGTCTCTACCTCTTCGGCCTCAATCTAAGTCATGTGGGCGTGCTCAACAAGTTGATAGGTTACAAGCACTTGTCAACCACCAGCCCTCTGCCAAATACTCCACATGCATGAGCATATGTCCTAGTTCAGCCATTTCTCTTCATCATTCACCCATTCCTAATGGAAATGACCTGAGAATGACCAATGGAGCAGTCAAACCCAGCTGTGGCAGCACTTCTATTTTGGAGATGAAATTCTAATAGTCATCCAGTCAACTTTCGTTAGTAAATACTTTCTTGGACTGCGTTGGGGTGTATTTTTTAGCGGGAGTTGAGCGCACTGCAAACCTAGAATAGAGTTGGATGGGCTTGTCCTGAAAAGACCACATTAGGTTAGATATCAGAAGAAAATCGTACATGATTTAAAAGCCAAAATAAATGAAAAATGAGACTTCTATGGGTTGTCTTGCCGTAATTTTTAGTTTTTTAATCCATCCGTTGGCCTACTTTGGGTTGGATGAGTGGAAATGAGTGCAAACATTTTCCTTAAGATTTCTACCAAAAATTTCAGTGTTTTAAGCGTTGTTATTGCAGTAAAAAATGTTTATTAAAATAAATATGAGACATAACAGAATACACAACAAAAGCAATTGATACCCGATCATTTATAGTTGAAAAGATGGATTGAATATAAAGAGAGATACACTTATCTTATTAGCAAGAAGATTTGTCATTCAAGCTTAGTCATTAAGCTCATTTCATCTTTTTTTTGTTCATGGGTGTTTGAGTGCGCAGTTTGTTGTAGAGCATGGTGAAGCCGTCGTAGAACTGGAAAGATCCTAGGAAGACCATGGTAGCAGCTAGTAGATGTTTGTTGGTAAATGGGTTGTTGAACAGCAGGAACGAAAGCAGCAGGTTGAGAAACTTGCGCAACGTCAATATCATGGTAAGGTTGAGGGAGCACATTTGAGAGGACAGTTGGTAGACATTGCGAATGCACACCAACCTAAAATACAAAGCTGTATGTATGGGTTGCAGAAATACCAAGCAAGCCAAAAATACTACAGTAGAACCGCCTTTGTGTTAGCAAACTACAATTGTTCAACCTTGATTAAAGACTTGCAAATTTCTCTTTTTTACGACTAACTGTCCTAAAGAATTTCGAAGTAAAAAACTCACTGCATAGAAATTACGATAAAAAGCCTAAACCATTGTTTAGGCAAAGGCAGCTCCAAGAAATGTCCAATCCACAGATTGGGCGAGTTAAAATACTTCTGCACATCCGACATGATGCCCTCACCCACCAAAGCAAACAAGGGGAGTGATAGGAAGTGCTAAATACCAATTTTCCTAAAATTTTTCCGAAATGGTTTAAAATCTACTGTGTAAAACATCATTTCGTCAGGATGTTTGCCGTGCCTATAGTACAATTTCTCCTGAGCCAATCCCATGTAAGCAGATCCAAACAAGCATATGGACATCAGCAAAATGCCTGCAAAAATAATTCATTTGTTACATGTGCAACAGAAAGCAAAAAAATGCACCAAGCCCAAAAAACTTTGTAAAAACTGAGTACTACTGTACAACAGCCAGCCGCCCACTCAATTTTTAACAAATTTATGGCATTTTTAAGCGTGGTGCATTTTTTGCTTATTGGAGAATACCCAGTTAGCACCCACCTATAGCAAATGTGGGCAAAGGCACAAATTGAGCCCAAAATGGAGGTATTTTGTTGTGCAACCCTTGCCCCACATTTCTCTCTTCCATCGTGAACATGGCGATGCCCACTGTGACCACTAATACAGAGCATAGTTTCGACCAGCTATACACTCTTCTTTGTATCAATCTGGTGAGGATCACATTGGCTAACAAAGTGCCCTAAGTTTATACAATTTTATGTGGTGGAATCAAACCGAATGCAACAGCTTACAGATCTAAATATGATAAATAATGGAAATGGGATTTCAAAGTTGTAGGCCTGGTTGTTTGCTATGCTCACAGCAAAGAAGAGCACCACAATTTCCAAATAGGCACTGAATAATATTTACTAAATATATTATATGCACCACCATCCACCATTAATCCCCTCTTAGAGAAAAATATCCCCAAGAATTGGCGTGATTTTGCATGGTTTATTGCATCTTCATTACCTGTAAGGAATGTATCTTGTCTTGGAAAATTGCTTATGCCGGACAATTCCATCAATTGTGATTGCAAGAAAGGTTGCAAATGTCATCAGGTACATAGAAGAGGTATCCGAGCTTCAAATAAGCTGATAAATTCTATTAATGTTAGCGATAAAACCAACCTAGCCAGTGCCTCAATAGCTATCATACATGTACTGCAACCCACCAAAGTGCCAGCTATGCTCCTCCAACAATCAGCCATTTTCATGCACTGGTTTCAGCAATTTTATGTGAGTTAATACCAAGAATGTGAAAAAATCAATGGACTATTATGCTTAGAAAAAAATATTTGACAGTTCAAATGCTTGAATATATTTTTTGAGTAAATAAAAAAGCAAAGTGGAGAAAAGCCATAACACTGTCTTCTGATTGAAAGGCTTTCCTTTACTGGGCAATGTTGACTCGTCATTAGCTGAGGTCTCAAAAGTTTGCTTCCACTAAATCATATTTGAATTAGAGCTTGTCTTGAGTAGAACCATTTAAATAAATTTGAAGGAAAAGATGGCTTGTTGAATATATTGTGATTTTTTGCGTAGATTCTATTCACAACATGTTATTTTGATAATCTAAGAAAACAGCAAACTAATAGCATTTTACATAATTTGATTAAATTCATGCCAACGCAGAGAACAAATAATACATATTTACTTGTAGCAACCAGCCATACTCCATTCAATAAAGACAATTTTCGGCTCTTTCGTTGGCCACATATAGGGTGTCTCAAAAAACGTGTACATTTATGAAAGTTGGCACTAAAACGACCATTAGCCGAGCTTTTTCCCGTAATTTTCAAGAACAACATCACCAGTTGAAAGTGCTTCTGCACACTCAATCTGTGAAAGAACAATTTATTAGAATTCCACCTCTGGGCAAGTCGCGCCAAAAATTTCATAAATGTACATGTTGTTTTGAAAGGCCTAAATATAAGAAGAGCTATTCTTTCACAAGATATGTTTATAACTTAAATACTGCAGGCAGCTTAAACAATATTTAAACAAAAGTATGTTAAATATGACCAAATGTAAAGCAAAAACCACGAGAATGTAAAAAATCACTAAAAAGTAGGTCGATTTATTTTAAAAACAACTCATTACAACAAAATTTCTAAACTTATAAACATGGAAGACCTTGTAAGAAGAGAGGAAAGCGACAGTTGCCAGGTTAACAGAACAAATATTTTGAGTGAGTCAATAAGCATTGTTATAATTTCGCTTCTCATCATCATGACATTCAAGCCATCAAAAAATGGGGTCAAAAACTTTTCCTTTAGTCTTCTGTTTAGTGCACGTTCATTTCCTGCATTCTTCAATTTTAGATCATAAAGCTCCTTAGGTTAAAATTTGTCACGTTCAATTACTCTAAAATTCAAGGGTAATTGTAATCCATTTACTATTCTTTTTTGTATATTCATTCTAAATATTCAATAAGATATGTTCACTCAGACAATCTCAATCAGTTCGAAATTTTTTTTACAAGTCTGCAAGTTTTCGAAAGTAACAAAATTTTCTGAGTTTATGGCCAGCTGATGGAGATTTGAGAACAATGCGTATTGCCTACTACGTGTTTTGCACTATAGTGTGCACTAAGCCCTGAGATACTAATGTAGAAAATACCGTATTACCTCTAATTGTACGCCAGTTTATAGTTATTTTTGTCTCGATCTCTTGTTCCAAAAGCCTGATATTAAATGTAATTTGGATGGACAGAGCACAAATAAGAGTGTTGAAATTGAAAACACTCAAAATAATGAGCCACTTGTGACTTAAATTTTTAATAAATTTGCGACATTGATTGATTTTGGTACATGATATATAATTAGCGATAATACGGTAGGTGGGTGGTAGGCTTTTTCTCATAACGCAGCCACATATGGTGGGGGCAGTCTCTGCCCGAGAGCAGCACTTGCACCTTGGTTTGTCCTGGGCGCCACAGATGAAGAAGATCCCAATCTTCCAAGTCCGGGACTGTTCATCTGAGGACCGGATGAAGTGAATGTAGTGGTGGTGGGCGGCAACTGCTTGACCAGTGTGGCTTGAGCAGTGGGTGGTGGCCTGTAAAGAGGGTTTTCGTGCATAGTCATTCTGCCTGGATCAAGTGGTGGTTGCTCTTTGTTGACAAGCATGGGAGTGGTGACAGAGGGCTGATTGGTGTCGTCCTCGTGGGGCACTTCTTCGGGGAATACTACTGGCAGACCTGCAAGAAGTGATTTACATTGTGCGACTCGTAAATTCTTTTACCTTTGGATACGTAGTCACCCTGCTGCTTCTTCTTTTTCTTCTGACCGACACCATTGCGTTGCATCCAGCACAGCACTATCAACAGCATGATGAAGAACAACAAGCAAGCCAGCAAAATCAGAGGCATCATTAATGTGTCCGCAAAGGATGAAGCCGGTTCGGTATCTACAGATGTTTCTGTAGTGGTGGCTTTTATTTTGAAGTTGGCCAACAAGTTGGATGAAGGCAGGCATGATCGCAGTAAGTCCAAAGTGATCTGAAAACACTAAATCTTGGTCAAAAGCATTAAGAACTTAATGCAATAGGGGTTTTTTAAGTTAGTTTCTCCATTGCTAGTCCTAGTGCAGCAACAGAAGACAAACCTTTCTGACATGGAACTGAGGGCCCATTTGCTTCTTGAATTCATGCTTGACCCTTTCCATATTCCTGCCTGTAACCATCTGCTTGTGAGTCTCGTTGATCGGCCTAATCTGGCACACCTTCTTGCTCAGTGTGATATTTGACCAGCGCAACATGGTTTGCGCACCACTATTTTCCACCAACTCATCAATTCTCACACTCATCGCCAATGGTTGAGTGTTGAGAGCATACTGGTGGCTGCCTTGGCGTTGAGGCTGACCACCGATAGACTGAGCGAGGCGGTAGACAAAGTCACGAAGAACTTCAGGCTTGCTCGTGAACTTTTCGACTGAGCCTTCAAGAATCATGGAGTACTGGTGGTTGGGTTTTTGATCAAAGCTGGTCACTGTGTCCTCCACTTTGACTTGAAAGGGCAAGGAGGCCGACTGAAAAAAATTATTTTATTTGTCAATTTTGGTCACAGTGGTGCTGCTTTGTGAATTTTTTCAAGTTACTTCGTCCTTTTTCCTAAATTTTTTGAATGTTTTGCTGAGTTTCTAGCTCCTCGCAGAAGCAGATGTCTTTTTGCCCCTCGACACCCTTTTTGACCAGCACTAATGAGCAACGACCTGTCTAGTCTTTACTCTCAAGATAAATGACATTATTCCAAGCGCTGCTCAGTGGGAGTCATTAGTAATAATGATGCGTGCTTGTTATTCTTTCCTACCTATTGTTCTGTTATCCAATAAAAAAAATTATAGCACAATCAATGGCCAAGTGGGCATCTACAGTTTACACAAATCCGCATTTATGGAAAAACCACTGTTCACCTTCCAATAAATATTTGATTAGTTGCTCATTAGGCAAAGCTTTTTTTTATAGTAATCCATTCTATAATCTTTGGTAACACACCCTGCTCTCAACTCAAACGCACATCTGCCTTTTTTTGACGAAAAATGGTCACCCAGAACCTTTATTATGCAAATTTTTCGTCTTTGTCAAATTTAGCAAATTAACATACCCCTAGCATACCAGAGCTTTTTTATGCGGTAGAGCCCGGTTGGCAAAGGTATGTTCAAGATCTTGTCTTTACCTGAGTAGATCCTCCTTAGAAAGTGGCCCCTTACTTGTCCCTTCCCCTCCCTATGCAGCCCTTATTTTCTTAAAAATGGTCAAAAAAATTTTCTTATATCGTTAATGCACTAGAAAACCAAGTACTTTTTTTGGGGGGAGGGGATATATTCTTTGGTGGGGGGTTTAATACAGTAGTACTAAAAAAGCCCTAAGAAAATGTCATTTATCTATTTATAAATAAGCTTATAAAAGTTATTTGATCAATTTAGACCGGTCAAATATGCATTTATTAAATGGCCAACCTGATTAGCTTTGTCTCTAGCTTCTAGTCTGAAGTCAAAGGTGCCAACTTCCATGGGCACACCCTCTAGCTGAGTAGAGTGGGGCACGGCTAGCAAGAAATTTCGTTGTCCGCGTTTGCCTATGGAGTACACAGACAAATGCAATTTTTTAGTGTAGCCGTCCTCATTATCCATAAAGGTGTTCTCACTCACAGTCAACTGACACAATATTCCTCTAAAAATATTATTTACGAAAAGCTGTCTTAAATTCCCAAACCCAACCTTTTGCAAGTGAAAGTGTTCAGTCTGTTTACACTAATTGGCTTGTTATCAGGAGGATAATGGGCCTGGCGAGTGGTTCGAGTAATAGGTGCCGTGGTGGTGGTCTCTGACAGTGGAGGTCTAGCTTGGTTGAGTCTACCCATGACGATCTACAAGTATGTTGGTCAAAACATAAGTAACTATTAGATAGAGTATGGAGATGCTTTCTAAAGAATCTCAGCTAGAAAAATCTTGACTCTACTGGATCGTAGCCACCCTTCCTCTGCCTCAAATGGAATATATACCAATATGCTTATTCACAGGCCATAAGTAAAGGCAGTGATAAGTGAGTCAAGATCTATACCACGATTTATGTGCGTAAACTTACTCTGTAAATGACGTCCTCCATTGGATTAAATATATCTTCAACTGCGCTGATCACCTCACTTGCATAGTCATTGATCATTTTACAGCTAATATTGAAAACCATGACCATCTTATTAGGTGTGAAATCCACGTTGTTGTCATTCACTTTCTCAGAGCCATCATTTGGAAAAATTTCAGTGACGGTGCGGTACCGGTTCAGGTAATTGAGTGGGAAGATTCGGAAGTCAGAGGCAGTGTTCTTCAACTCAGGGATGGAAGTGGATATGGAAGACAAAAGGCTTTGAATGGCTTCACTGAAAAATGAATGCCTTTTGTTTCAGAGCAGTACTCAATCTGTATTCATAGCATACTTACTTATTTTCCTGCAAGGTAACTTGAGTCAACGTCTGTTTGGTGTCGAAAATTTCGATCCATATAGTTGTCTCCTCGCCACACTCATTCGCTGTCTCTTCCACCACCTCAATTTCGAGCGGATCAGATGAATCGGATACCAGTACCACATGTTTGCCAATGTCCTTTGCCTGAGGCACACCTTGAACAATAGTAGAAGAGTTGGGTTGCAGCTGGAGCCATAAAGGCAGACTTTCTTTGAGCAGGTCTATGCTGTTCTCATCCACTTCAACCGAGCCACTAAATAGTTGGCCAACTATAGCAATTTTTTTTTGTGAAAGAGGAAGGGCAGTGGCTTGGCATGCAAAGAGCAGGCCCACGCAAGCTAGCACAAATGTCCGGAGAATAGACCTTTGACCTGGAGCTAAGACAGCTGACTGGCTTAAAGAGTTGATTTTGGAAGTGGAAGTGGAAGTCGATGGACTGTCAGCTTGTGAGATTTGGACGGAGCGGACACAATCGAAATACATAGTTGAGGGGCAGTCAGGACTGTCGTCTTGCTGGTTGACTTCTCTGTCCTCAGCCGATGAGATCATCTCAGTTGGTTTCCCACTAAATCCACATTCAGTTTGTATACATTAAATAGTGCCATAAATTTTTTATGCTAAAGATTTGGAAAAAGGATGCAAAATAAATCCCTTTATTCGTTTATATACACCAATGCCTTATGGATTCCATAAATGCCTCTTAGATATAAAAAAGAGACATAGGGAGGTTTGATTTGGGGGGTTTAATTTGGCGGTGTAGCCAGCATCAGGGAGGAGATTCTAAAGCGCACTAATGATTCTAAAGCGCACTAATGATTTTGACACATTGCGTTGGCTAATACAGACAGGTTCACCTGCTTGCCCAGATAGAAAAGATGAAGAATAAGAAAAGCAAAAAGAACAAAGCTGTTGTGATAATAAAAGCCGATAAAAAGGGCATTTGGATGAAAAGGTGAACGGGAGAGAGCAGCAGAAAAGTCACCATATATTTGTTTCTACGACACCCAAAATAAATAAATAAATACTTTTCGTTACCTCTTCCCTCTCATTATCCGCGGTGGTTTAGCACTGTCAGCCCTACTACCATCACCACAAACATTGACTAAAAGTTAGAGCAACAGTAGTTGCGATTATTATCTGATGGCCTATAAAGATTTGGGACCTGTGGAGGTGCCATCACATACATTAGTGACGCCCTTTTGCCTGTAAGTGGAAGGGACTAAAAGTGGCACATCAACGATGCAGCAATTGGGTTGGCATCGATGCTCGACGCAACAGAAGCAGTGCTACATAGTAGGCATGAAAAACAAATCAGAAGACATAAAATACATTTTCCATGGTTAGGCACCAAGCTTCTGTTGATAAGTATTCATGGAATTTGGAGAAACTAAGCCTCAATTTTTACATCAAGGATATCAAAATTGAGGTTTACAAGGACATTTTGTTCACCTTCCCACCACTCACTTCAACCACTGCAAAGTCCAAAGAAAAAATGGCAAAAAATGAAATTATTGAGTTGCTCACTAGAGAAGGCCACACCAACCCTTAAAAAGGCAGTCAATCACGATCGAGGCACAAACAAGGGTATCTCATCACCACGGTAGCAATTCAAAACAAAGAGATATGCACAAAAAAGAGGAGTAGTATCATTCGAAAAACACATAAAGAGGTTTTTATTGGTTTTTTTGCGAGTGTTGACAGACCAACAATAGCACTTTTTAGTAGACAACACGCGAAGAGGTTGGGTCATTATCTTGCTTAAAATACGTCCAGGTGCTCTCCCAACACTTGGTTGGCAATGGCATAACCAAAAAGGAGGAGGATGGAGATTTATTCCATTTCTATTGAGACCCTACAGAATATGTGCTACTGCAATCCACCGAATATAAACAAGAAAAGGTGGTTATGCAAGGAGTTAAGCCCACCTCCACCCCAATGAGAATTATGGAGCAGTGGGAAGCAAGGAAAAGGAGCAATCAATGTGATGTGCAACTAAGGAGAAGAACATGGATGGCCATCCGAGTAGGGCAAGGCTGTAATTGCTGGTTGTCGGGTTTATGCCTTCAACTTCTGACCGGCTGGATTGTTGTTTTATTTGTATTCCAGCCTAATAACCCCTTATGAAAAGACGCAAAACAAAGTACAAAAAGACGAGGGGAAAATTGATTGGCTTCGAACATAAATCTGAGTCTTTTTATTATGGTGAAGAAGGGCGGAATGGATACGTCAAAGATGGCAAAAATGATGATTCCTTTTTAATGGCTGGAAGATTTAAGCTAAGAAGCGGATTTTTTGCATACTATTTTACATAAAATGGCAAACGTTGGCGAAAACTAACGCTATCAACCATTGGTCAACAAGATGTGGAGCAGTGAGTGGTAGCAATCCACTTAGTCAAAACCAACGGTCATAATCCATGCTTAAGAGGCAGGAAGGGATCACTAGCACTGCTCATTCTCCTCTTTCAATGGCACTCATACAAAACAACAATGGTTTGCACTACTACATATTCACATAATATGCCTCCTCAGGCAGGAAGGGGGAATCCAGACCAAACAATCAGGAAGGCAATCCATCCATTTATTGTTTGCCAGAAATGAAAGGCACTTACTGTCCTCTCTTATCTCCATGGCTTGCCTATATATCAAGAAGCGCTATAAGGACACGGATTAAAGTCTTTGCAACAGAAGTTGTGACAAAAACATAGCGTTTATAATTTGGTTCCAGCTATTACATTGACCAAATTTTAATGGAATTCTTTCTAGACAAATCTGATGGGTTTGACTTATTACATAGTAGGATATATGCCACACAAAGCAGTATAAGAAAGCAGCTTTATCAGGAGGATAGTCTCATTAATAAATTTGCAAGAATTTATTAATGATTATGTGTTGTATTTTAGGCGGTATTAGCAAGGAATTAAAATGAGCAATGCCATGGCTCTTCACTCCCTTTGCCTCCTTTACTCCCACAGTTTGTTGTATGACTAAGGGGAGGAGGCCAGCAACATGATCGACGCCTCCTTCCTCCCCTCCCTAATAGCACTATACAGACCATTGGAGCAGGCCAAGTAGGAACAATATGCACAGGCTACCCAAGCCATCATTATCGCCATCTACTTAGTCAACAAACAACAAATACATATACACACAACATTTAGGCTGGGCAAAGACAAAAAAGGATGGGAAAATAATCAATGCTTCAGATGTGTTAAGGTTTTCTTTGGCAATGTCCTAGAGGAATACACCTTTAAATATGGGTCTTTTCGAGCGGAGCATTAGCCTTCCGAGTGTACTAAATAAAAGCCTAAGCCAAATTTATGGAGGTTGTCCTAGAGACTCGAGATTGAAAAAAACCGCCAGGTTTTATTTACCATCCCAATAGTAGCAAACTAAAATGATAAGAGCAAAAACACAGCTATTCCCAGCCAATAAAGAAATAAAACTGAATCTTCGCAGACTGACAATCAAGAAACATTAGTATGGACGCTGCATCAGCGTTATTAGCCAGTTTGGCCCATCGGTGCTGAACATGAGCAGAAGAAAAAAAAATTGCGAGGCGAGCAAATTCCTTATCTTCTTGTCTAATTTCTCTCTTGTTCATCCAATCTTTTGTGCAGCCAATGTTTTGTCCTTCCCAGTTTCCCTTGCAATGCATTCAATTCAAATCTATTGAGCAAAAATGCCGTCTCTTAGTCAGCGCTTTGGCTCCAACCATTCGATGGAGATATGTTTGAATGAGGAAACCGCCGCTTTTGGCCTTCCCAACGATTGCTACTTTTCTAGACCAAGGAATGCATAAACGGATATTTTTTATGATAGCTACCAAAAAGTGAAACTGTAAATATGAATGAATAAAATGATAGAAAAGGTGGCAGGTAAAAAGAGCAACAGGACTAATTACCAGTTTGGAAGCTTTCATAGCTAAATGTGAGGCTGGAGACCAGTCTAAGAGCGCCTACCCTGTGTACAGTGTGGGGAAGGGCCCACAGCCTCACATTCCGTCACAAAATTGATATTCACGCCCGTTGCTCTTTTAGCGCAAACCCATAGAAAGTATTTAGTACTCCTGTATTAAAAATAATGGTCCAGTAAGGCAGTGTTTTGTGGGATTTACAGAGAGAAAATTACCAAAAGCTGTAAATCGGAAAAAAAAAGAAAATTACCAAAGGCCAATTTACGAGGATGACAGCAAGGGTAGAGAAAAGAACCAAAACTTTTATGATAAAGCGCTGTTTGAGAAAATAAAAAAAAACGGACTCTACTGGATTATACCCCCTCCGAATTTTTTTTACTAGGTCATAGGTTTATAAACTAACTTTCCAAATGCTTGATGGGTTTCAGTCATTCAAACAAAAGGCCTATTCAAATTTTTTGTGAAATTGCAAAGGAATCGCTATTTTTTTCCTAAAGAGACAAAATTCTGCTTACAAGAAGAGCAAAATTTTACAGAGAAGTGTCAATTTTACGTTGACGAAGATTGAATAGCCCAATTAAACTGGCTGATTCAATGTTTTTCTTTTATATATTTTTTAATTTGTTTTTTAGTGACAATTAAGCATGTTATCACTAAGATCATACATACAAACAAGTGTAATTAGATGGAATTCTGTACCAAAGCGCAGTAACACTGGCCAACGGCCGGTCAACTCAAATCCATGCTGCACAAAAATAATTTTGTTTGCATTTGAAAATTCGCCTCTTTCCTCACACATCATCAAACCAAAGTGTTGTCGATGAGATTATGCACACAACACACACCTACATACAAAAGGCGTAGACGATTAGGGAAAGAGAAAAAATGAATAAATCAATTGATGAGTAAGAGCTCCTGAAAGCAGGAGGAAAAGGTGTGCCGAATATGCCATCCTTTTTGGGCAACAACCTATTTACATAATGCTATAAAAGTAGGTTGCACAACACACGCATAAAGCAAAAAAAATGGTCTTAGATATGTTATAACCACAGGTTTTGTTGATTGCTATTTTTTTTTTCCAAAACATTCTATTATTATTTTTTATGTACATACATAAGCATCCATCTTAATTTTTAATCCTTTGATCCACTTCACTGCTTTTGGTTTTTATGCCAAAAAAAAACGGAAAAAAGAGGTTTTGCTAGTATTTCCAGCTAATCGCTATATAAACAGGAATTTAGCCTGTGGAAAAGTAGCTTTTTGATTAAAGCCTATTATATCCTAGAAGCATTTTATAAATTGCTGTAGATTCTTTTCCCGTCAAATTAGTGAGAGCCTTCAAGCTCCAACGTGACTCCAAGCTGCTTATGAGGGATTGGGGCACACAAGTATACCTGAGACATAAATAACTCAAGAACAAGCTCTGGATGCATGTAAATGGCATTAATGTCAGAGCTTTTTTATGCGGTAGACCCCAATAAGCAAAACTATGTTCAAGATCTCCTCTTTTCCTGAGTGGGCCCTTACTTGCAAAGCAGAACATACATTCAACTTCCGTTTGATAAAAGAGTTTGTGCAGGCAACGAAATGATTTCAGGCAATAAAGAGAACACATTTCAAAGACTGAAAATAGAAAATATATTGTAGGGAGTATGCATGGCCAGATGTTGCTGGCGTACAAAGACCATTTGGCAAAGAGATGAAAAGCAACATTTTTACAAGTTTTCACACCAAAAGTCCCTACAACTTTGAGTAGATTTTTTTGATAAACAAAAAACATGGAAATGAACATCTGCAAGGGTGAACCGCTAACAAAATAAAAGAGCCAAAATGTGGGTCAACACAAAGTGATACAGACTTGTGAGATACTTTTTGTTTGAAAGACCAAATCTTTGTAAATACTCTTTGCTTTGAATAGACCGATGAATAATGCATTATGTTTAGTGATAATAGTTAAAGCGGCCAAAAGATAGAGAACTATTAAATTTGATGATTCAGAGAATATATGCTCCCTCTAGTTGATAAAGCGGCCACAATCAAAGTTTAACTAATGAACCAAGTTTTGACTAAAGATGAATCAGAGTTTCGAACTCCATCAAAAATTGAATTTACAGAGTGGGGTTTTTTTACCATGGTCTCTACTTTTAATCATTTTTTCGATTTGTTTAGCCTGTAAATGGTATTTTCAAACCCCAGGAAGTACACTTAAGCATACTACTAAGCCCTGAACCCTTAGCCATGAACCACTAAACTTAGGTATAAAGTGGTATATGCTAAGTCTTGGTTAACCTACGTTGGTCTACCCTAAGCCTTAGTTGTATGCCTAATTGTAGTACCTGGGGTCTGAAAATACCATTTACAAGGTTATCTACCTTGGTATCCCAAAGCTAAATATGGAAGTTTTCGACTCCCCAAAAGCTTTCTAAAAAAAAAAAAAAAAATTTTAAATATCTAAAAATAATAAAAATAACAGCGGGGACCAAGGAAAACCCCCCGCCTCTTTAGTAGGGCCGATTTTCATTTTTATGTAAATTGTTGAGCAATGGACAAGTTAAAAATTCCTTGGGCCATTCTGCTGGATAAAAAAAGCCACAGGCTTAGATTAGTCTAATCCCAAGCCTAAGCCTGTGAAAAATCCAGGGATAACTTTCTGTCACTCAATGCAAATTTTTTTTAATGAAGCTTCTCAACAAGCGGATAAAATGACGGATAAACAGTCAGAAGGAGAGTCTGATTGTAAATAATTTACAAAGCGTTTATATTTTGCATGTGAGAAGTAATTGATGCGGAAATCTTTGAGATCTCCCATCCTAAACGCGAATTGATTGGGGAGCTGCAGCAACAGACAAGTCCCTGAACATAAGGAGGCAAACCATAAGGGCATGAAACAAGCCCTTGTTCTATTGTCTCTTAATTGTTCTGGCTTCTTTTCTCTGTATTGAGCCCGACAAGCTGTTATGAAGTGTCAATCACTCACCACTCAATCACTGGATTATATGGCTTTTTCAAAAGCAAATATTCGGCAAAAAATAAAGTAAAGGGCTTAAGAAGAGGAAACCGAGAAAATATGCATAAATTGTTGGATATGGATCTCTAAATTGCCGCAAAGCCATCCGCCTGTTCATTTATACTCTTTGAGAGCAGTGTGTTCCCTTGAGAGGGTTAGATTTCATGAACATGCTTTGATGAATAGGCTAAATGTGATGAAAGCATATGTGGACCACTACTTATGGCACTTTCTGCAAAACATTTATCACCAAAAAAGTAGTGAAACTTATTAAGAAGTGTCTATAACATAGCATGAAATTTTTTGCGTTTTTAGAGACCCATCAAATAAAAAATAATAATAAATATATTTGAATAATGTAAGTTACCTTATGAATCGATATCGTTCCGACATCAAAACATTTCTTTAATATAGCCCTCTTTAGACCCTCGCGTAGTATAACTCGCGAATCACCTTTTTTGACTCGCGAGTCATTGACCCGCGACTCACGCGAGTTTGAGTAGGGCTTATAAGTACTGATTTTGTTAAGATTGGTCAGAGATTAAGCTTAGTCGAGTGAGGAATTTATTAGAGACTCTCTGTCATAGGATTTGCATTTCTTATGCAACCTACTAAAACTCTTTGAAGTGCCACATTTATGCGAAACATGTCGCCAGTAGTAGCAGTAGCAGTTAGAAGACAACAACCTAATAATGACAGACGGAGGGCAAAAAAAATATTACAGTCAAAAAGCTATTGTGCTGTGTAAATCAAAGACGAAGCCGCTCAACAACAGAAATAGTCTAGGGAGAGGTCTAAGAGGAAGAGAATAACTTTTCTCGCCTCACCGCCTTCACACAAAGATTCCTACTTGAAGCGCCATTTTAGTGGTGGGCGATGGCGGTAAAAGAGTCAAAAAGGCAGCAGGTCAACCCTTCCATCATTATTTAAAGAGCATGAATAATCCCATGCTCTAATATTCCTAATTTTTGGTGGATCGGACAAATGATAGAAGTGAAAAACTAGGACACGAAAGCCAGCGAAGAATTTAAAACTTCTACACAAACTTCGTTTGGTTTGTGACAATTAATGTCTCGATATAAGGCACAACTAGGCTCGATCCCACTGGAGTATCTTAGATGAAGAGTTGACTGCATTGTATATACGAAAAGATAATTTTAAATTAGTTATCGGCTTACAACGTAGAGTATTTTTTTAGGCACTAGATGATTGGCAGATTTATGATAAATTTGAATAGGCGAAACAATAACACACATGAAAAGACTCATCCAGCCATTCAACCAGCCACAATAGGAGGGGATGAGTCTGCAATCCATTAAGACTCATCAGCCAAAACAATGCATAAGTGTAATAAATTCGTGGGTTTACTGGACCTCTGTTGTTGCTCTCTTATTGGCCTTTGACCTTGTGTCGCTCAAATGCATTAAATGACCATGAAATAGAGGGAAGAAAAGGGAAATCACTCGCCAATATGGATTAATAAGTGAAGAAGATCACCTCCTCTTCAGACTATTGTAGTAGACTTGTCAAATGGAATTAATGCGATAATGCAGGCTCTACACTAATACGCATAAACCATCCACCTTTTTCATTGTCAAATGTGTGTAATTGGAAGGGAAAAGTAGTGATTGGATTTTTAAAAAATCAAGTCTAGGTTTAAAGCATTGTTTGGTGGGAGTAGATCATAGAAATTGAGAAAAAAATTTTGAAAAGGTTAGCTTTGAAGAGATGAAAGAAAACGAGATTGCTAAAAATAATAATAGATATGCTAACGTGGTCGAACACCGAAGAATGATTAGAAAAGGATGCGGGATGTAATTAACAGAGCAATGGGAGCATACAAACACCGTCTGCAGCACTCCCTTTTAACCAGAAGCTGAAAATCAGAACAAAAGAGACGACTACCAAAAGCCAGAGCTAGAAGACGACAGCAAAGATAGAGAATTGAAGAAGCACAGAGGATGGAGGTAGAACAAATGTGGTTTTGCGTTTAATTTTCAAACTTGGGATGATGCCTTGAGATCCCGCAAACCTTTTTTCCGCTCTATTCTCTAAAAGAGCTCTTTCATAATTATTTTTGTCCGTTGGATACGACAATTGAATAAGCCTGCTCACCAAATCACTGCTAGCCTTCCTTTGCCTGGCCATTTTATTGGTGGCGCCCGAAATAGGCAACCAATTTGACCAGTTGGGGAAGCAAAGGAGACTGCAAGGAGATGAGTCCTTGGAGGAGACAAATGTTGCAGGGATTGTTGCCTCCCAATTGAAGAGTGGGTCTTTGTTTTGCTCAGCAATTGCCTTAATTCCGTCCAATTTCCTGTTTTTTGGGCATGGTAAATATTTGCAGTTATGCTAAGAAGACTTGTCGTGCAAGGGGAAAGGTGCAGCAAATGAGAGGGATCAGCAACTCTCTTTGTATTATAAACCACATTTCTGAATATTAGTTGCAAGCCAAAATACAAATAATACGCTGGTGCTTATATCCACTTATTCACAAGAATTTTAATTATTTTCGATCTACCTACTTATTTATACTTATTTTCCTTCTCATTACGATCACCGCAGCAAACATTCACTGGCGCCGCTAATTTTCCACCGAATTTTCGCATTCAACGCTGGATCTTTACCAAATTTAGCCTGTGGTGCAAAGACGGATATGAATTTTACCTGCCGCAGTAATTTTTAAGTAAATTATCGCCTATGACGATTTTTATAGCGCGCTTTTAGCTTGCACATTGTAAAAATTAGAGAATACTAAAGCTGCACTAAAAACTTTCATTATTGTTATTTCTATGCTCTCCTAGCAGTCTGGCCTGAAAGAATAATGAAACTCGTCATGCTATTACTCACATAATCCAGCCAGCATTGGCGAAATAGATAAGTGCCGACTTGATCCGCTTCCTACCAAGTTCTGTTACTCTGTGCAATTTCCTTCTGTGCTGCCCGACTTTCCCACAACATCTGTGCATTGCCTTCCCTTGTATTGTGAACGTAAAAATGATATGGCTTGCTGGTAATTCTGTTTTACACGACCTTACGACAAGTGGTTAGCTAATTAATTACTTGTTTCACTTGCGAAATGCGAAATAAAGAGCACAAGAGATGCAGTAACAAATATATACTAAAGCAAGTCACACTGTCTATTTTATTTGCTACAGTTTTTCGCCTACCTCAAATTTCCCAGTAAGAAAAGCCAAGAAAAAGGTCAGAAAGAAGACGACTACAAGAATTAGTTGTTTAAAATGGACAAAGGGATGAATGACTAAATACAGCCGGTCAGCAGCACATTACACGCATGCAAACACTGGTTATTGCCAATTGGTCGGTCACAAAAGGTTGGCCAGCACCCCGCTCATTTCCTGCTGCCCCTTTATGTCTATTGGCGGTTTGAAGCACCTCCAGCACCATAAAATCTTCTTTGTTTGCATGCTCAACATAAAAAGAGAAAGAAAAGACCAAATGTGGACAGAGGATGACCACCCTGGCCACCAATGCACATTTTATTGCATAATTAATGAAACAATCGCCCCAAAATTGAATTTTACAGCAGACGAGACAAACCAGTCTCACAAGTTCTCGGTCAGGCAGGTTCTGCCCAAATTGATATTTGAATACAAATGGGAATGCATGGGCATTCAACATTCAGCCGTCAGCGAGCACTCTTATGTCATTGGAGTGTCAGTGCAACTCATCAAATGATGATGGAATTTAAAATTAACACTTCTAAATTCCAACGTTGGGTGAACTCCGCCAGATCATAACCTTGTACCCTTCTCCCTTTCCGCCTTTCCCTTTTAAAATGTAGTGGCAATCTTACTGTTACGGTCTATTACGTGAATTCTAAAATATTAAAGTTATATCCACGGTACCATATACCGCATAACCTCTATTATTCATCCCCCCTCTCTCGTCACGACGTTCGGTGGTCAGAGATTTTTTACGGCTCAACCACCTGATAATTTGGTACTGACACCATACTCAAAAATATAGCTGAGATTCAGGGCTATATTTTTGATTGCACATCATGAAATTTAAAAGAGATTATCACGAAGAGAAAAGAGATCAGACTACTAGAGAAAAATAGTTGAAAGTGCGGTAAATCGACCTCATCAAAAACTACGAATTAGACTGTCTGAGACTATACAAATGTTGGCTATACACTTTTGGTCCCTGCAAAAATCTTTATCACTAAAAGAAGAACAAAACTGAAGGAACTGATCGGACACTGGCGATAATAAAGTGTGTGTGGTGCTGCAGCCAACACAACGGCTATCTCATTTATTTGTTTGTCCGATCAGTTAAGGCCCAAGGGCAACTTTAAGCAGGGCTAGTCCTTTCTCCTTCTTGTTCAATCTTCGAACAGTTGTTGCTTGCTATTTGAAATATTTGTGCAACCACTAATTTCCTTCTTCATAATCATTGTTTTTTTATTAAATAGAAATTATGAGTCAGAAGAAAAAGATTTTTCTCACTATATATCTATATTTACTTTTTAATCAGTTGGTCTTCTCTACTTTTTTCTGCTTGTTCTTCTCAGTATCCAGGAGCTAAAACAAATATAGGCACTTAGCTTTTGCAGAATTTAAAATGTTGTACCCAATCTGGCTGGAGGACAGTGTTCACAACTGCCTGGCGCACCAGGCTGTCCAGCCTGACCTGCAGGTCCCTGAGGTCCATTTGGTCCAGGAGGTCCTGAAATTATAGGTGAAAAAATTTCAACTCCATTCTGAAAACCTTTCTGTCCAGGCTCTCCTGCAGCTCCAGTAGGTCCATTATCTCCATCCTTGCCGGGTGGACCCGGTCTGCCACTCGGCCCTGGAGGTCCAGGTCGTCCGGCCTGTCCAGGTGGCCCAGGTGGTGGTCTATCTCCAGGTACGAGTTGACCCGGCTCTCCTGGTGGTCCTCTTTGGCCTGCTTGACCTGGGATGCCAGGAGGTCCAGGAGGACCGGGAGGTCCTTGCGGTCCATTGCTGCCATCTTCACCATCTAAATTATATATTCCAATTATTGGAGTATCAATGAAAATGATCTACTTTTTCCAGGGCTTCCTGGCTGGCCATCGTTTCCAGGCGGACCAGGCGGTCCCATGGGACCGGGAGGAGCTTGACAAGGACATTGTGGTGGGACTGGCAACACTCTGTCATGCAGTTCAGCATCTGGACCTGGAGGGCCAGGTGCTCCAGGTCCTTCGCCAGGAGATCCATCCTTGCCTGGCTGGCCGGGTGGTCCATCTGGACCAGGAGGACCTTGTTGACTAAAAATAAAATATTCTTGTCTATCCAAGGGTTTTTGATCAAAAGTTACGAGAACTTACCATGTGCAACATATATCTGAACTAGCCTGTCTTCTAGACCTTCTTTGCTTGTTATCCCAGTCTTCTGAGCGATCTATATCTATAACAGCCTCATCGTCTCCATCTAGAGAAGAGGACAACTCCACATCAACCATTTCCCGCCACATATCTTTGGACCGAGACTTGCAATACTCCACTTCTCCCTTAAAAATTTTATCAGACATCTATGTTTTTCACAGGTCCCACTCACTTGAACTGTGGCTTGAAGAGTCTGCACATAGTGAAATACCAAAGGGAATGTGAGCAAACAAGCGGTGATGGCAACTGTGCTGAATACTACAGCAGCAAAGGCAATTGGTCTAAGGGAACTTTTGTTTTTCGAGAATTGAGGGGCGGTGACTGAAGAGGTGTCATGCTCATGTCTCATGCTCTCGGATAAACTCCAGGAGTGGGTGCTAAACAAGCCGAACCTCATCTAAAAATTAAATTGCCACGTCATCACAAACAAGGCATATTAGTGGGTGAAAAGACCTCGGTAATGCATATGTGAAAAGAGAAATTCCAAAAACGGGTTTTTTGCTAATATATGATCAAATTCAGCCATGAAAGCAAGTTTTTTACCCTCATTTTTTTTGTTACATCTCAACCACCAAACCATTTCTAAAATTCTGATGTCACCTTTGCATTACTAAAGAGATTGCGCCTACTGAGGTGCCAAAAAATTGTGTATAATTCGAAAATCGGCACTCTTAATCTAAGTTGAAAAAAGAAAAAGCGAAGAGAAAATAGCTGGCAGTTATCAAAAAGAGAAGAAGCAATTGACTGATGCGAAGAAACACCACTTTGTCCATAAAACACATCCATTTATTCCTCTCCTGGAAGCAATCTTCCTTCACACAAATGTTTTTGAAGAGGGACGTGCATCCTTTTATAGAAAAAAATCAACCATCTTCTCCAAGCACTTATTTCTTTGATGATTCCAGATCAGGGAAAGGAATAGCTGCAGTTGCACACAAAAAAGAAGAGCTATACACGCTTTAATGTTCCACTATAGCTGGCTAAACAAATCTCTAGATTTTTTCTTCTAGAATGTTAGATTTGTCCGGCAAAAACACCTAAAATATGATTTTGCTTAGGTCTCTTGTGGTTTGGACTTATACCACCTAGGTAGGGGTGGGTAGGACCCTAACCATAAGAGACCACCTAAAAATAGTATTTTTGGTTTCTTTACACACAATTACACACCACACAAAACGAGAGTGTACAAGCTGAATGGATGCACCCCCGCAATTTATAGGCGAAGACCAGCAGGGCCCCCCTCGGGTGGGAATTTTAACTTGCTTGATTTTTCGGCGTTTGCCTGGTTTTTGAGTCCCGATCCTGATTTTTGTGATTAAAAAGCAGGCATTAGAAGAAAAAGTTGAAGTGCCTGATCTTTGAAAAATTGAGTTAACGGTCCTGATAATAAAGGCTCTAGTGGAGATGCGCACAGCTTCAACTTCGGAAACAATTTTCGTCTGTTAAGGTCATTACTGAAATCCATGCTTTTTCGCTGTCTTTCTGCAACCCAACAAACCAAGATTGATTAGTAGACTGGAGCATCACTTAACTGATAAGTTATGAATGTGATTAGTGGGGGAGCAATATTTCTTTTTCTTTCCTTCCAACATTCCATATCCAAACAGACACTCCCACAACCAAAGTTCTGTCGTTGAAGAGAAGTTGTGCCTTCGTATGATTGATGGTCATAAAAGGTTGTTGCACGCAAAGTTTTTCTTACAACTTTTTACAAAAGAACGTCTGTCTCTCCCTAGTCCATTACTTCAAATACTTTTCTAGATAGTGATGTCATTTTTTTTTTTTGTTTTGGCACTTGTTAGTCCTACTGCAATCTCTAAAAACCTGATACGATCACAAAAGACCTCAGAAATGTGCATTTGCAAGCAGAATTTCAAAGAGAACATGATGAGTTGAGATATGATCAAAGTCAACCGCAAACTCAGTTTTTACCCTCCTCCCTCCTATTTTTAATCACATCTCAACGACCAAACTACTTTTTCAAATTTTGTATGCAGATTCGGATCCTTAAGATCATTTCGCTTATCGCACTCTTTTAGAACATAAATATTTTTTTTAATATGTTAAGCAGGAAACGGTAATACATATATGTTGTTATTCATCCTGCTTACATCACATATGCAGAAATCTCAGCTTTACAGTCTAGACCGGAAAAGTGGAAATTTGGAAAATGAATATTCCGATCGAGAATTTCTCCTGGCACCGACAGTTTTTCCTGTCCGTTTCTGCAAACACTGCATAAATTTTACAAGTGTTTATCTATTTTCCAAGAAATAGGAGAAAAAGAGCAATGAAATTTATGTGACGTGTAGAGAACACTAAAAGTTTAATACCACATACAATACTCTCACGTTTATCGGCACATTTTCATCATCTAGTTGATAAACAGCCTCTTGGTTACTTTACATATTTGAGGTTAGACTGAACAAGAACTGGTAACTTTTTAACACTCGTAAATTTACGACTTAGTAAAAAAAGTCAGTTGTTTTTGAATTCATTTTTTCATTCAATGGTTTAGTACTTAGCCCTTTTCTGCCTGATTCTATTTATTAGTTGCAGGAAGCCAGAGTGTCTTTTGCCAGAGAGGCTGGCAGACCAACAACGTTGCCATTTGCCAGAAGGATTTATGGGGCTAGACATATTTTTTTCTTCTGCTTGCCATGAGGCAGCACCAGCAAAATAATTTGGGAAAAGGAAGGTTTTAACTGGCTTTTCCGCTTCTATTTTTTTTCCTTCTAGTTTATTTATCATCTCTGTTTCACATTTGCTCGGTTGGTATATTTTAGTTGAATTTCGTGGTTGTCGGGATTCGGAGGCTTTAAAAGCAATGTCTTTGGGTTCGCAAATATATGTGTTTTCCAAATTTTACTTGTATAGGCTTGCAAACTAAGTATACGCCATTGTCATAAACAAACACAGTCTTTGGGGATGGAAACTATAAGGAACTACTGTAAAACACCAAACTCGCAGACTGCATGAGAATCCTAAAGCTTGAGACCCATCATTGGACCCAAAATGCAAAAAGTGTCCAAAATAAATCACACGTCGACAACCCTACGCACAACAAAACGCGACGAGCTGTCTCAAATATGTTTCAATGCAAACAATGGTAGGCTGGGATTCAACAGCTTGTGCTCGGGTCACCTGTGTATGTTCATTCAAATTTCATTTAATATAATGTCGGGTTTGAGTAAATGTCAAATTGTTTCAAATCCCGTATTCTTTTGTCTACTTTTGAGACAATTAATTTTTATAAGTTGTTATGAAAAAAAGGCCCACAAATGATATTTTCCCTTCTTAAAAGAAGAGCTTATATTTTGGTGGAAAAAGGGTACCTTCCAAAGAAAATCAATTTGTAGAAGGGTGTAGCCTCCCAAAATTTCCCTGCTGCTTTTATTGAGCAGTCTGGCTATTGGGTAGGGCACTTTTAGTGTGTTTCACTTTCTAGCTACTACAATTTGTGCACTTTTCTTTCAACAATAAAACCAACCATTCGCAATCTTTTATTCATAAAGCGGCAATCTATCTTTTTTTGATAATTTGTGATCTAAACAGTAGTGTAGTTCGCCCACAAACAGCTAGCGAGCTAGCAGTAGCAGTGCCTTAAAATTATGGGAAAAACCAGTAAACCTAATCATAATTAATTGTCCTTTTTGACTATAGAAAAAGTCGTATCTTGTGCTCATTTCTCATCTACCCACTATTTTTATGATCTCACTACTAGAAAGGTTTTGATTAATGACTTGTTGACTTTAAGTTAAAGACAGAATAAACAGTTTCTGTTGTCTTTGTTGTTGCGTCAAATGTCTCATGTTAGTGTGGTCTTTTTTAAAGTTCCGGGTGGAAAAGGTGGAAATAGGTAACCCTCTAAAGCTCCTTGCGAGTTAGCCTGCGTGAATTAATTTTGCGGTAAAAGCGTGTGTGTCTTTCTATCAAGATTTTGGTTTATGAGCTTGCTTTATTGCCGATATGATTTGTAAGCGAAATTAAAACAAATTTTTGAAAGACGAAATTTTTTCAATTTCACGAGGGTGGCACAAACTATGTTTCAATTTAAGACATGGATCCACTCAGCAAGAGGCATGCTCGAACTCAACTTATCCGGCCGGATCCTAAACCCTTGATTGCTCTGCCTCCACCTCCTCCCGACCTCACCATTAGCATAGTGGAAACCAGTGCTTCAACAAATCCAACAATCAGCCCCAGCTTCAAAGTAACTCCAGTGCCTTGCTCTTCTCAGCCATCTCCATCCAGTCCATCTCTGAACTCCAATTCAGAGCAGTGCTTGTATAATGTAAACTCTAGACAAAATATAATCACAAACGACCGGCATGAAGGCGAAGAAGACAGCTACACCCAAGCCACAATTGGAAACAATAGTTTGGCGGGCAAGTTGAGCAATGCATTGGCTGAGAGTTTTGGGCAGGCCAAAAAGAAAAAGCTATTTGTTGAAGGACTCTACAATGGCCATACGAAGCTTAGCCGCATGGACAATGAGAAAAATGAATGGATAGAAGGCTTGAAGAGTCTGTTCAAATTCATCCTTTCGATGCGGCAAGGCTTGATAGTGATGATTACTCCCTTTCTGTTGATGCCGCTGTTGATCAACGAAAGAAAGGTAAGTAAATATAAACACCACGGTGAAAAGGTGACTCTATTGCGGTCTAGCTCCATCCCAACTTTTTTCCCAAAATGTGTTTTAAACCTTTATACGTATTCCTTATGCCGTAAAACCCATAAAAACCCATACGTTTCTACGCCATTCTATGTCTAGATATAGACACTTAAGGTAGAGAGGACCTTATTAGAGGAAATACGATACATCTTTTCTGGACGTAGTATGACATATGAGCAACCCTTTTGAATTTTATTCAGGAATATAAATGCGCATTTTGTGTTGGGATCATGGCTGTGTACTGGACCACAGAAGTGATGCCACTGGCTGTTACCGCTCTTCTGCCCGTCGTTCTCTTCCCTCTTACCGGTATTCTCTCTCCTAGAATTGTTTCCAAGGAGTTTCTAAACGTTAGTTTGAATCATTTTCATAAGTTTCCAACGTAAAAACATTTTCAGGATACTAATTTCCTCTTTATTGGAGGCTTAATAGTAGCCACAGCGGTGGAGAAATGTGACCTGCACGAGCGACTCGCATTGAGAGTATTGACTTTGGTTGGGTCCAAGCCGAAATGGTGCGTCTTGGTTTGAAATTATGCTCTACAAATTAGATTATTTTATCACACATGCCATAGTTTTTCTAGTCTAGCAGCACACCCTTCCATTTTTTCTGCTTCTAGTATTTTTTTGGTAATAATAGAAACTTTTTTGCAGGATTATGTTTGGCTTCATGGTGGTGACAGCTGTTCTCAGGTAAGCATTTCCTTTTTCTCTTGTTCATATAATCGCCCCAATATAAACACTTCCTTTTCAGCATGTTCATCAGCAACACAGCCACAACCGCTATGATGGTTCCCATTGGAGAGTCAGTGATTCAGCTGTTGATTCAAAAGCCTAAAGCATCAACTATAGGAATCGGTTCGAATGAAGAGTGTAGAAAAAACTTGATTGAGAGGTTGTCTTACGACGGCATTAGAACTCGTAAAAGTCCAGCTCATTTTTGGAAACTTATCTATGTGTTTCATATAAAGTTACGCAAGCACAACCCATTAATTAATTCATTAAAAACATGTATTATGTTATATGGATTTCGGGGTACGCAAAGGGGTCACAAAAACCGATTGCTGTTTACAAGGGGTTTATTCAGGGCTGCCAACTCAAAAAGTAGGGATGGTGTTTTTGCCACCCATTTATACTCTAAATGCATTTATTTCTCATTTGCAAAAGAGGGGGCATCATACAGTAGTGCCCGATTATTGTTACGAGTTTTAATACAACCTTGTCTTTGTCACAGCCAAAGCTCGCTCAAAGAATTATTTTTGCCTGATTTAGTGGTCCTTCCCATCACAAAATGAGCTTTCAAGAAGCACCAGGTCCTCCACAATTGAAAATGGCCAAAGGATTAATGTTGAGCATTTGTTTTGCTGCTAATATTGGTGGTATTGGAACAATCACTGGAACACCACCCAATTTAGTGATGGTTGGAATGCTCTCGACGTGAGATTGTGATTGATAGTCGTTTTTAACACCATTTCTTACAGCTTGTTTCCTCACGTGGAAAGCACAGGAATCCACTACTTGTCATGGATGGCATTTGCAGTGCCATTGATGGTGCTCTGTTTGCTGTCATGTTGGCTCATATTGATGGCCTTGTTTATTTATTCTTCTTCCCCATCATCTTCAAATGATTCGGGTGAACAGTCGTTGAGCAGGATGATGCGACAGAAATATGCCAAGTTGGCTCCAATGAAGTTTGTTTTTGGGCTATCATGTTTTATGAAAGGCGCACCCAAGCATACCTAAGACATAAATCACTGGAGAACAAGCTCTGCAAGCATAAAAATAATATCATGCCAGAGCTTTTTTATGCAGCAGATCGTAGTAAGCAAGATCAAAAAAAACCTTCTTTTCCTCAGTGAGTCTCTTTTACAATGTGGACCCTCACTTGTCCCTTCCCCTCCCTATACAACCCTTCATCTTTTGTAAAATGATCAAAAAATGCTTTTTATATGGTCAATGCACCTAAAGAACCGAAATATTTTAGGGAGACTGTATGATACAGTAGTATCAAAATGTACATGTAGTAATTTAGCCAAAAGGTGCTGAGCAGTTGTGCCAGTAGTTATGCACCCTTGTTTGCCCGTTTTTTTTACTGGGTTTCATTCGGAAAACGGACTAAGGGACTTATAATCAAATGGAAATATTGATTTGATTATATGAATCTTTCAGTTTCTCTCAGAAGGCAGTCTCCATCTGTTTCTTCTCACTCCTAGCTCTATGGGTTGGACGAGACCCTCAAGTTGTTCTCGGCTTTGGAGATCTCTTGTCAATCAAAGAGTTTTACACAGATGCAACCAGTGCCATGCTAATCGCTATAATGCTGTTCATTCTCCCCACTGAATTGCCCTCCTTTTATGCTTCCGAAAAAGAATCGGCAAAGCAAGTGGGGAGGCTTATGGACTGGCCGACAATGCAGAAGAGGTTTCCCTGGAGTGTTGTATTGCTGTTAGGTGGTGGATTTGCCCTGGCAGCAGGGGTGAGAGAATCTGGCTTATCTACAATGATGGGAGACATATTATCTGATCAACTGAGTCATTCCTCATCCACATGGACATTGCAATTGATAGTGATTGGAGCAACCATGATGGTCACTAACATATGCTCCAACACAGTCACTGCTAGCATCTTTATCCCCATTGTGGCTACTCTAGTAAGTAATTAACGTTGTTAATTGGGGTTTGTTTAGGGGTTTGGGGTTTGTTTAGGGGGGTTTTAGGGTACGTGCTCGGCCCAACTAGGGGCCTACGGGCTCAAACCACTATATTCCATAAGTTTCCTTTTTCCAGGCCACTGAAGCAGGTATTCATCCACTGTCTCTCATGCTTCCCACGACCATCGCTTGCTCTTTTGCCTTTGTATTGCCAGTTGGAAGTCCTCCGAATGCTATTGCCTTCTCGTCCAAAGGCAAGATGCTCAAGGTTCCTGACATGGTGGGTCAAAAGTCTTGCAATATACCACAAACCAAACAATTTCACAGGTCCTCTCTGGTCTACTGGTTTCCATCGTCACTATGGCAATAGTGATGGTCTACTTGTCCACATTCACCTCGTTCATCTTCCCCAACATTGATACCAATAAGACAGAGTGGCTAACACCTACCACCACTTCCCCACCAGAATCCCTTCTGTTCGCAGATGTGGTGCAACAATTACTCAACGACAACATTACTTCTTCTGCCAAGGACGTGCTCAAAGTAGTATAACAAAATAATGCTCAGCAAGCATTTATGGACTCTACCAAATAATAATTCAATAGTTGTTATTCAACACTCCCTAAACAAAGTATACCAACAAAGATTCTTCTTGCATCCCAGAAAAAGAGGTGCCTTTATTAAAAGGTCCCACTCAGCGAAAGCAATCCAAAATTATTGAGAAATAAATGCATTCACAGCCTTTTTTGCCACAGTCCAGTGCGAAAAACATGGCAAAAGGGTATATAATCCAGTAGAATGCGACTGCATCATAAATCGTAACTTAAAGTACTCTTATCTCAAGGCAACATAGAGCTCTTAAAAAATCGAGTTGCTATTTTACGAGTTCTAATGCAGTTGTTTGATGTATCTGTATGAGCGGCGGGTGTCCCCACATGTCTAAAATGTATGCTTCTATTTCTGCATTTATTGCTTATTGTTGCCAAATTAGTCAGATATTTTATACTTTATTATTATTCACCTTATGCCTAATAAATTCGTTATAATTTATGAAGGCTGTCAATATTTGGAGAATAATAAGCCTGTAGATGGGTCGCAAAACAAGGGGAATTTACAGAAACTCATTTATATTGTTTATGCATTTGCTTTACTACTGAAAGCAGAATTTTTAAAGGTTGCTTGCTTGCATAGATATTACTGTGAGCGCGGTAGGCTGTGTTCCAAAATTTTGTAGCAACTATTCCAATTTAAGAGTGCTTATAACATTTTTAAAATAAAATACCTTGGAAAATAAATCATAGATGATTTAGTGGCAGGAATGATGATCCCAAGTCACATACATACATACATTCAATCTATTCACCATACAACAAGAAAAACTCAATTCAGAGATCACTAACCAGCCTTCTCTTCCCTCCGCCATCCCACACCCACAAAAGTTCAAGAGGCAGGGTAGCAGACAGTAAGAAGGAAACATTTTCTCTCTCCCATTTTTTCCATATTTTGCTTGTTTTTGACACTCATAAAATTCTTTTTTTAGTCTTTCCCTGTGCTTTTGCTAAGACTATTATCAATGATAGCAAAAAACTATCGTAAAAGAAGTCGTTCTCGAAGCAAAAAAAAATCGAATCGATTCCTAGACGGCCTTTACGGCCTGTGCCTCCCAAAATTCCATCCACTATTTACAATTCCCTGGCAGCAGCAGGGGTAGAGAAGAGTGCGCATGGCTTATCTCCAGCGGCAATCTCCCAGACCATGTAGATATGTAGACACATCCCCAGGTCTATTCGTAGCGCGCGAATGCTGAGTTGGAGTGTGTGTGATCACAACAAACAAGTGGACAAACTACATAGTTCTCGTAGCTTTGATGGTTAAATAGTGACTTAATTTTTATGAACTGACCAATAATTCGTAACTTTCCAGTTTAAAAACTTGCAAACTTGTAAATTTGCGGACTCTGTAACTTCCTATAGTGACGGTTCACCACAATTTCTTGCGCTATTCTTGTAGTAAAAGAATATATAGATGGGCTTTATAACTGAATTGATGGTCTTTACTAGTTTAAATTTGCCATCTATTGAAAGTCATCAGCTACTAAAAAACACTTAGTTTGAAGAGTGGCAGCTAACTTGCGAACTAGACAGCTCCAATCCAAACGAGCACGTAGCTATCTGAAGGCCTGATGTAATTAGATTTTTTTTTGAATTAGTCGGTAGGTTTCACTAGCTTTTATAAAGCAAATGCAGGCAACAAAGTAATGAAGGTGTTTTATTTGGGCAGATCTCATTGATGTTTGTACAATTGTTTTTCCACCAAGTGTGGAATCTAATCTCTTTCTTATATTGGAGTGTTTCTTGACCAATTTTTACCAACCAATATTTAGTGTTTCTACAACAATTTTAAATAGTATTCGAATTAGTTATTCTATGCTGATCAATCTAAATTTCCAGTTTTTACTAGCTAAAATAAACACTTGACCCACAATTTTATGGCACGTATTATCGAAAGTTGGAAATTGGTATAAGGAGGATAATAAAAACATTAAGTAATTACAAAAAAATGAACGCTACTCGGTCGTACCCCCTCCCCCAAATCGATTTTTTTTTTTGGGGGAAGGGGGTGCGGTATAACCCAATGAACACATATAAATAGTTGTCGCCATAATCTTTATTGCCAAAAAGGAATCGTTTATGCATAGGTGAGTTGGTCGTTCTTTTTATCCTAATTTTTGAATAAAAGTACCGAATTTTATCAAAAGCTTGAAAATCGGATTATCGTCTCCTTCAATAAACAGGATTGCAAGCTCTCCACCACTTCCATTTTCGCAACTATAAATGATTTGACCTGTGCAATTGTCGCATGTTGATTTGGTGATGTTGATCATTGATGGAGCGGTCAGATTGCTTCTGGCGACTTTCACTTTTCATAGTTTTATTGCTTTTTGTTCTCTTCTTCTCTTTTTTGCCTGCTCATTAAGTTAGTGGAAAGAAGAAATTATAGTGTCTTATTGATTCAATTAATTTCAGCGTTAATTCCTACTCCGAAGTGCTTCATTGACTTACCAACCTATTACTAATTTGGTGTCTGTATTTCTAGTTAGTGGTTGTTTTCATGCCAAAAACAACAAACTTCTTGCACCAAAGAATGGTCAAATATTTTCACTGAATTGATCAGATCCTCTTCTATATTTTGACATCTAAACAGAAAGCATTATGCTCGACTTCTTGAGGCCGGTGCAGGACCCCAGTTTGAGGATTATGATTCCGGAGAAACATACTGCTTACAATGGCAGTCAGCTGGTGGGTTAACATTTATTTGACAAAAGCCGGAAAAATCATCCTTCCTAGAAAGTATCTTCCTAGAAAGCCTAATTCTTTACGCTTCTTAAAGGCATTTTTTAAGTCTGGTTTAGAGTTCACCAGCAGAAGAATCTCATGAAGAAGGTGAGAATGAGCCCATTCTGGAGTCTCCCAGGGCGAGACGCCACTACAAAGCATACACGGTTATGCAGCGTTCAGGCTTTCAGCACACCGAGTTCGAGTTTTTATTACTTCTCAGTCTATGACCACTTAATCCATCCTGACCTTTAGATATGTGCAAATAATCACTCATTTGTGCAAAGCAGAAGTATTGATCTCTTTCATCTTCCTGGTCCATGGACTCTCCTGTCCAGGCTTTCCGGATGAGTCCTCCTACCAGGGCACCTGTCACATCAACGTACTGTCAGCCCTAGTAGGCATATTTACAGGTGGCATGGGTTTGGGAGCTGTAAATAGGTGGATGGCAACATTTTTTGACAATCTTTGAATAACTTTATTATTGCTAGATTCCGCTGGAAGACTATGCTTGTCATGTGGCTGATTATGTGCATTATTTCTTCTGTTTCCAATTTGTTGGCTGTAATCACCACGGGAGTCTGGCTGGATCATTTGAGCAAGCTGAAAAAGAGGACGGGTATGGCTAATGGACTAAGCGGAATGATGCTGTTGGGCTCAGTGCTGGTTGGTAAGTGAGTCTATACATAGAAAAGATGACGAATTGGGGCCAGACAACACTATTTTGTCACACTATTTTAGACAACACTATTTTACACACTATTTGTTAAAACTGCTTCCTGTCTTGATATCTACCTTAAAGGTTAAATAATTACAGGTGTTTGCTTCATCCTCACAGCTGTTCTCATCTGCCACTACTGGGCTTCCAATTCCGCCAAATACCAAGCAGTGGGCAAGATAGCGGTAACATCTTCACAGTTGTATTAGAATTCGTAAAAAAGGAGGACTTTGCCCACATGCAGAACATGAAAAATGTGGACTCAAAAAACATTTTTATTTTGATTCCCCTTTTTGTTGATTTTTTGTTGATAGCCATAGCCATACGAGAATCTACCAGCAACCGGGACTCCCTCAAAATAAGAGCCAACACCCAGATTGTGTGTTGAAAGACCAGCAAAGACGCTTAGATATAGTGTAAATTTACAGTGGGTTTCCTGGGTGAACACTGTATCAAAGTTCTCCTCCATCTTAACATAAAAATAAAAGCCAAAGTCTTAATATACGTTGTAAAATTTTTGTAAACTTTACTAAAATAGGAATGAGTTTAATCGAACACAAAAAGGTGATTCAGCAAAATATACTCAGCAAAGTATTATAGGTGGTGTCTCCAAAACTAAGCTCAATGATATGCATACGCAGTTGTGAAACCTATTTTATGCATGCTACATTTAAAACATTTGGCGATGTTTTGTCCCGGCGATGTTATGTCCGGCGATGTTATAGCCGGCGGTGTTTTGGCCGCGGCGATGTTTCGGCCGCGACGATGTTTCGACGCGGCGTTATTTTGTCCGTGGCCGCTTTCCAAGAGGTTCCTTTTTCTTTGAGAAAGGGAAAATGGATAAGAGAAACTGTCTATCTAAAAATAACATGAATAATATGACGATAATAATAATAATAATATCAATAAAATATTTCCAAAAGAGAAAAGCCTTCTCTAGCCATTACTGTATCTTCTCAAACCCAGCACTTTGAGCTTGTTCGATTTGTATATATACTTCGCATTCCAGAGTACTTCGCTTTCATGTTTCGTATTTTTGTTTCACCCTGATGCCGGCATCAGGGCCGAGCCTCTGGTGCCGGCACCAGAGTTGGGGACTGGGGTTTTGGGTAGGGCTGGGTCTTTTTTTTT
>BBSZ01004167.1:0-23914 GCA_000981365.1 Subanguina moxae | reverse complement strand
TCCTCCTCCTCCTTTTCCTCCTCCTTTTCCTCCTCCTCCTCCTCCTTCTCAGTCTCAATGTGCTTGCAAACTAAATCAGGGGTCATAGAAGCTTAGCTTCACTTCTAGTTCGAAGACCACCTTCGTAGATAATATCTGGTGAGTGGTGTCTTTCAGGTATGCGTTAGAGCCACTAAGAAGGATAGTTGATGAAGCCAACTCTAATCTACGCAATGCATACCCTCTCAATAAGGTTCATTAGAAAAAAATAATAATGTAGTTGAGTCTGGATATGGTGTCGCTTAAGACCGCTCCCTAGGAGAACACCATATCCAGAGTCGACTGTACAAAAACTTCATTTTTCCAGGTGCTCAACAATATGGTTCTGAGAACAGTGGACGCTCTGAACAAAGGTTTATCGCCTCTTTCCTCTATTACATTGAAAGTAGTCAAGAAGAGTATTTGTAGTGGAAACTGCGTTGAAATCACCTCATCCTAGAAGCCATGTTCCCTTGTAGGTCGTTTTTCGGCTTTGTCAATTACAGTGGCACTCCTTGGAGGCCGGTTTCATACTGCTATACTTGGACATACAACTAAGCCTTAGGGTTAACTTAGGGTAGGCCAGCTTAGGTTAGCCGTGAACTACTAAACTTAGGTGTGACAAGGGCTAGGCAAATGGGACCTGATTGGAGTTGAGCGAGGCGAGTCCGCCATAAACCAGTGCGCTTGGCTCGAGGGTTGATGAAGGGATGGTGAGGGTAGGTGTCCTTTTGATAAGCTAAATAGATAGGAGCGCTCCTTTAAATGTGGGATGCAAAAAAGGCAAGAGATTAGTAAAATTTCTAGATGGGCATGGATAATATTTGGTTTGTGTGGTGTCATGTTCCTTCTGATGGCTGTTGGGTCAGTTGGAGTTAGCAATAGTAGCAGCAATTCAGCCACCCAATTTCAGTCTCTATTTGATCCGCACCAATACAAGGAGGAGTGCTCAGCGAGGCAAGGCAGGCATTGCTGAGCCATCTAGACGATGGAAAGCCGGTTTTGTGGGAGGTATGTTTGGCTCCACCTGGGACGAGCTATGAGCCTTGCAAGTGTGATCCACTATGTGCTGTTTTGCTTGTGCCGTCGGCTTTTCCACACTTTTTTGCCCTTCACATCTCAACTTTTGAGAAGGTGTCCCTACTGCCTGTGTGCAATGCCAAAACGCCAGCTTTTTGACTGGCTTATACAAAATTTTTCAATTTATGGACTCCAATCAAATGCACATCTCCAACTTTTGCTGTGTGTGTGTTTTCTTGCTAACTTTTCTGTCTTTTCTTTTTGTAGACAAAATAGTGCATTTGCACCTCCTTTCTGTGTATTATTTCAATGGCTGATCCAAAAGAAATTTTGTTGCCCTACTTCCTCTAGCAAGCGCACCCTCCCACTAATTCAAAAAAGTGTGTTTGTGGCATTGTGTTTTTGACCTATGTTTTGTTGGTGGCTTCTCAACATGTTACGCACCAAAACGTAGGCTAGATTCTAAGCTACATTTTGGTATGTAAGATGCCCTAGAGACACCAACAAAATATGCCTCAAAGACACGATGCCACAAACACATCTTTTTGGATCAACTGGGTACTCATGGCAAAACGACAGTTGGCCATGGTTTTTTTTCAGGTTTATTGATATTTTTGAACAAAAAGTACCCATTTTCAAAACAACTTTTTTATTCTGAGGCCTGCTAGTAGTTAAAATTTCCTCAGGAATCCGAATCTGAAAGCAGAATTTAGAAAAGTGGCTTGGTTGTCGAGATATGACATCAAGTAAGATAGTCAGTGTTCCAAAATGTCAGTAGTCCAACGTTTAGTCATATCTCGACAACCAAGCCATTTCTCACAATTTTGCCTTCAGATTCGGATTCCTGAATACATTTTTACTACCGAGAGGTCTCAGTAAAAAAAATCTTTCAAAAATAAGTATCTTTATTCAAAAATATTAAAAACTTGACAAAAAAAAACCCATGGCTAACTGTCCCATGTCCGGTGCCTATTAGAGGAAGTAGGGTAGGTTGTTCGGTTGTCCGTTGCCTTTTAGACTTTTCAAAGCAAAAATTCGCACGTTTGGTTATGGTAGAAGAGTGTTTTATGATTTCAAAAACACACTATTAGTTGTGCTCTATTTCAGACGACGTCCAGGGCACCAACAAGCCGACAACGTATGTGAAGGCTATGTCGTTGATTAGCATCATGATGCCGCATTCCAAACAAATCAGCTCCAACAACCAGTCACAGCAGGTGTAGAGGTGTGAAAAGTGAAGTGAAAAAAAAAAGATATTGGAGACGGGTTCTTTTTTGTCGGAAATTACCAATCAAAAAAGTCAGCATGTTGAGAAAAAAAGTTTCCAGGCACTGGTATCCAGACCCTAGTGCCAAAATTTAGTGTTGAATCCTGATTGAAAAATTTTGCCTCCTATCCTAGTTTAAGCACGTCTCAGCATTGGCCTCATTTAAGTTTGAGCAGACCTCAATGGATTTGGACTCAGTTAGGTTTTAGTAGAGGGGTGAGTTCCTCAAGAAGGAACTCCTCTCCGTTTAGCAGGGGCTGCTGCGATAGATGTTTACTTCTATTACTTGACCCTTGACTTTATTATTCATATTCACACACATTTCCTCTAGACGTACAGTCAAGCCTCGATAAATCGGTTCTCCAAGGCAGTGGACTGCGAGTACCGGGCTACCTAGGGTCGACTGTACTACCGTGTGCCTGTGAGTTAGCAATGGATATTAAAGACTGATTTTCTGATCAATACCAAGGTTGAAACATTATGTTTTTGGTATTAGTTGAAAGCCCTATTTCTCTCCCTTCGATCGGTATATAAACTTTGTCTCCATCCACTCAAAATGTCCACTACCACCAGCTGCAACACATTTACAAAGTCGTTTTGGGAAATTGTCAATAGCTTTTTGAAACATTTCTTGTGGAATATCGCCCCATCCCTTCACCAACCAAGCTTTCAACGCAGCAATTGACTTGTGTGGCATAGAACACGCTTCTCATTCCAGACTGGACCATCCAAAATAGTCGAGTATATTCCAGCCAGGAGAGTTGAGAGCCCAGTCACCGTCTCGCCTCTTTCACTGAGTGTCGATCTTGATGGCATCCACAAAAAGACGCACGATAGCTGCTCTTAGATCGGCCATTCCAATACCTGAATTTTACTGATGTGAAGAAACAAACAATATACCAATCCAAAGAAGAAAAAATAGGGCTCTCAAACGGTACCAAAGACATAATGTTTCAGCCTAGGTACTGAGGAGAAAATCAATTTGCAATGCCCTTTCCAAAAACTCTCGGAACACATTGTAGTACAGTCGAGCCTCGATAAGCCGACACCCCGAGGCAACGGGTTCTGAGTGCCGAGTTATTTAGGATGCCATACTAACCTGGTTACTAGATTAAAGAGGGTTGACTGTACTTTTCGTAAGCGTAGAATGGTTGCACATTATACAAATTGTTTTTTTTTTTCCTCAGCGTAAATTTTGCTCTTTCCTTGTGCAATTTTATGCTGTACAGTGGAAATTCAAGTTTTTGCACAACTTTTTTGTTGTTAGTGAAAAATGGGTGTTTTTGTTTCTTCTCGCTCCTCCGACTATTTGTTTGTAATATGAATTTGTTACTCTTTTTGTAAGACTAACTTAACCAACTGTCTCATTGAAAGGTGAATTTAACTTATTTGTAAATTTTGTGATATGCCTGAATAAAATATTTGTTTTTAAATGGGCCTACTTCTGTTGTGACTAATAAGAGGTTGGACTTCAACAGATTATACATCATTTTTTTGGGCTAAAAACTGAACGTGTAGCTTAGAGTATAGGTTACGGGTACTACTGTGCCTTCTGATCGTTTATACATACCTCCCCCCCTCCCCAAAGTACTTGGGTTTTCTAGGTACATTAACCATTTAAGAAGCATTTTTTCACCATTTTTAAGGGGTTAAGAGCTGTATAGGGAGGGGAAGGGACTAAGGAGGGCCCATTCCGGTAAAGAGAAGATCTTGAGCATAGCTTTGTCGACTGGGCTCTACCGCATAATAAAGCTCTGGCATGCATGCTATTTTCATGCATCCAGAGCTGCTTTCCGACATTAAAATAGGTTGAGGAGATGGTACACATACTTCGTAGCAGTTACATTGGGGGCTATAATAAAGTATAGTCCAAATTTTTTACATTGCAATTCTTTAATTAGTACAGGAAAAGAGCTCAGGTGTAGATGTAGGTGTATTTTTCGAGAACAATTTACGAAATGTTCTACGTCTTCTGAGGAGACAACTTTAGAGAGACCCAAAGAGACAAAAAAAAAAGTCTCTGTAAAATGCTCGTTCAAAATTGGCACGGCCAAAATGCCATTCATTCAATTCAAAAATACTTTTATCATTGTCACATAAACACAAAGACCTGTAAATATATTTATTTGCTTGACTTTTGCGAAACTCATTCAGTTGAAACCAACGCAAATTCTGTGCTAAGAAAATTGTTTGTGAGGCACAAAAGTGAAAAGGGTATGATTTTGTCCTACTATTGGTATACACACCACATTGAATATAAAGATTTTAATCCGGATATCTTGCTCTAACTACCACATACTACCTGTAGATGAATGTGTCGTAGATAAGAAAAGGGGGAGAAAACTGTAAAATGCAAATTAAAAAATTATACAGCTCTTTTTGCAGTCTTCTTCTTTGCATCATCAGCACCAGGGATCTAGCATGACTTCTTCCAGTTCGTCTTCTTCTGCTGCTATCAGAGCTCTGCAAATGGAATTGAAAAGTCTGCAGGCGTCTCCAGTCGAAGGTTTTATTGTTACTTGTGATGATGAGAATGTTTTCAAGTGGGTTGTCACAATCTTTGGACCACCTGGCACTATCTATCAAGTTTGATTTTGGCTATACAGAAACTGATCTTGGTCATAACCATTTGTTTTAGGGTGGCTACTTCAAGGCTCAGATCAATTTTCCTGAGGACTATCCAAGCTCGCCACCGACCATGCGTTTCCTGACTGACATATCGCATCCCAATATTTACGAGGTAAAGTTTGCAAATACTAAATTTTTATTAGCGAAAAAGAGATATATTTTTCAGAATGGGAATGTTTGTTTGAGTTTGTTGGAAAAACCAGCTAGTAACATTTCTTGATTGCAGTTTTAGTTAAAAACCCTTTTTATGATATAAATTTTCAGATGATTCTCATAGTGGAGAGATGTCTTGCGAAAGATGGAATCCTACTCAAAATATTCGCATTATTCTACTCTCCGTCATCTCTTTGCTGAGTGAGCCCAACACATCTATTCCAGCTAATATGGATGTCACAGCTAGCTACCTACAATGGAAAGATTCTAATGGAACGAAAGATGAGTATGCAAAAATAATCGAGTAGTAATTTTTCTCCAACAAAACCTTTTATGTACAGTCTACTTAAACTCTCAAATTACAGAAAACAAGTAAGCTCATCTAAAGCCGAAGCTGAAGAGGATGGGATCAAGGTGCCGGAAACAGAAGAAGAATATCGTGAATTTTATTTAAAGCTAGGGGAAAAGGCCAATGTTACAGATGAGAAGACCAAAGAAGAGATGATGGAACAATTAAAGAAATTGGGAGATATGTGCCTGAAGCCGTTCGGTTTGTCCACCAGCAATTTTCAAATGGTACCCCAACCGGGTGGTGGATTCTCTATCCAAATGAAGAAATAGACCGTCTTTTACTTTACTGCTGAAAATTTTGTTAGTAAAAAAGGCTACGGTTGATCATAAATGAATTTCTGAGATATCCCTTCGCTAGCAAGATATCAACTGACCTGATAAAGCCTAAGAGATGTATTGTTTCTTTAGCGGTTCTAGCGGGCCCCATGGACCTCGGTTCGCATTCGAGAGAAGAAGGGAAGAAACAAGAATCACTTTTGGAGGACAAAACTGTGAATAAACTTTCATTTACTGCGGCCTGCACCACAAAAGAGCTCTGGCATGCATTCTACTGCAGACCCAAGCTCACCGAAGAAGGCCAAATTTTTTACTAAGCAGATCATAATATTTATTTGAGCACATCCTATCATTACAGCTACACAATGAATAGCAAGTTCGAACTCAGAACATTTTGGCTCTCACATATTCAGGCAAATATTGATGCCACCATTTTGGCGCTTGGTATGTGTCACGGCGGTCAAAGTATATCTCAGTTTCTCGGTCGAAGGCCGGACTGTGAGCAAACACCTCCTAAAACATTTAGTTGCGTAGGGCTCTGCAGGAGTGGGTGAGAAATTTTACCTCCATTCCGGGATCCCACCATTTGTCTCCAAGTGTGAAATAGACCGGCTCGCCATACCTAGCAAATGCAAAAATTATTAATGAAATAAAAATACAAAGAAACCAAGTGCCAGTCTTCCAACCCTTCACATTTTTCATTACTTCATTCTCGTAGTCGCGATTCTTCTTCAGAAATTTAAGCCATCTAAAATATATACGCTTAAAAACTCAACTTTTACAAGTCGAAACTAGAAGAGTCCATGAGAATGAGTACAATCAATCCTTGATAACGGCCGGTACCCCAAGGGACAAGGCCTCGACTACCGAATTATCGAAGGTGTCGAGCTATCAACCGAGGGTTCCGGATTAACGAAGTGTGGAGTTAACGGAGGTTAACTGTATCAGCATTGCTTACAAAACTCATTGTGAAGCTCAAAACAAACTTTTGCCCTAATTTGAGATCAAAAAACTAAATAAAAGATTTAATCTGGTGATTTTTTTAAAGCACCTTCCAAATCCCATCAAGATAATCATTGGATATAAAAATTTCCGGGACACTGCGCATCTCAAAGCTGAGTTCAGGCAAAAGTTAAACTTGAGTTCTACAGCAGTGTAAGCCACATGGACACACTGCCACCCCAAACCGTAAAATGAGATGTAAAATTTACCGTCGATCACGCTCGGCAGTCAGAAAGGGATACATGGCGTTATAATTGTCGACATCTTCAAATTTTAGCGTCCTGAAAGCAGAAGAATTACGCACTTTCAAAAATAAAACAAGACTAACGATTTCCGATTTCTCTGACACTTTACTTGGTAAAATCCAAACACGCCAGCACCGATGAAAACGGGAATAATTACATGAGCTGCAAACAAAGAAAGTCATATTCAGCGCTTTAATTCTAGTAAGAAAAGCTTGGGACTCACGTTTCCATAGTGGTCTGAAAAAATGATAAAGTGAGCAGGGCTCTAGCAATTATCATAGTTTCTCTTACTTGGCGTAGGTCCTGTGCCAATTGAACGCCTGATAGCCACCAGAGGGTGGAAGATCTTGCTTGAATTTTTCGCCCATACTGGTTCAACTTTGTTCAAGAGAAGAGCACCCTGAAAAAGAAAATCGATTGAATAAGATATCGTAAATAAGTTAAAAGCTCATAACAGGAGGCATTTCCAAAAGCTTAGACGACATACAAGTTAAAAATCTCAATTAGCATTGAGAATTCGTCTATCATGTCCAGTCATAAAAATGGCGCGAGAACAAAACGACATTATTATTGAAAGTTGCTGTACCAACTGTACCAAAACGGAGGTTAAAGTCTTGACTGCAATATCGTGGCAACCTCTTCGAAAGGTATCAAATTATTGGAATTATAATTGCTTCAAGTCACCAAAGGTATTTTTTATTCTGTAATGAATCTCTTTAGTTTTCTTATTAACTTGTGCATGGTGGGCCGACATTAGGCGGATAACAACTTTCATTCGAAATGTTTTCCTCCCGCTTGGATGCAAGCTTCAATTCTTCTTGGAGAGGTATCCACGATGTTGTTGATTGTCTCTAGCTCAAGCTTGTCCCTACTAGAAGAGAGCTCCTGCTATGACGACGATTGCTACTACTGCTGCCAAATTCTCTTTGCTCCTTGCAGTTCTCGGCTGAGATCTTCCACCTTTCACACCCTGTATGTTCGAAGTACCAATTCTTACATTTAAAGTCTACCTCTTTTTTAGACACTCATGTTTCCTCCACTATTTTGTGATTGTTATAACTTTTAGGGGAGTTGAGAAAAAGTAAAAACAGGTTATTCACATCAGATTGTATTGGAAGATAGCCAAGAATGGTGTCAAAATTAGGTTGAATGTTTGAGATGGAAATAGGGATTATATATCGTTTTCACAAGTCTTCATCGCCAAAGGGCTAATTGCCAGCTTTATCAGGCTTTTTTGAGAAATCAATACATTTTTGATAGACCAAACGGTTTGAACTGCGTGGTTTAATATGCCCCTTTACACACATTAATTTTGCAATCTATCCTTATTGAAAAAAAATGTCATCCACACGCCCTGTACATAGACCCATCAGCCGCTCATGGTTCCTTATAAGGAAGTGGAAGCAGGAAAAAGACGACTGATCCTCTTTTTCACTACCTCACTCTGCACTTTCTTCCCTGCCATGTGTATTTTTCCTAATTGTTCACGTCTGCTTGCCTCCTAATAAGTGGTCAGAGCAGGAAGAAGGAAGATACTTACACAAAACACAACACAATGGTTAATTAATGCAGACAATCGACCAGCTGACAGAGGCGGAGTGGAAAAAGATAGAAAGAGGTGGGAGAGACCTGTTTGCCCAACTACCAACTCGTTGGCTGACTAACTGGTGAGTGGCTTAATCAACCCAGTGTTAAAAGGGTGTTGGTGCACAGCACGGACGGGGTGGTTAGACACTGAATCTGGTTCTCTCCTTCTCTTATTCGGAGAGGCAGATGTATTTTTTTTTCTTCTCCACCGATATGCCTTGTGTGTCCGACTACTGTTTGTCCTTCCGTCCACTAGATTGTCTGGTCTCGTGCTCATTTGTGGAGCAACTGAAGACCCACTCCCCTATACTAAAAGATTTTATACTCCCTGTTTAGCAAGAAGTTTGGTGAGATTTTGGTATTGTTAGTAGTCGAGCTCTTTACCCAGCCGTCTGCTCACCTACACATTCCTTTTCTTTTTCTTGTTCACCAAGTAGTAGCAGTCTAGTAAACCTGCTTGCCTTATTTGCTATATGAGGTGTGTCTGAATGTGCTGTTGGACAACTTTTTTTGAGACCACCGACAATATTTTTCTTCTCCTTTAGAAGAATAATTTTGGATTGATCTTTTCGTTGGCTCTTTCAATTTATCTAGAAGTACTTTTTTTTGCTTTGTTTCAAAATAATGATATGGATAGTTTACAGAGTACAGAATAAGCGCCCCCCCCCCCCCCCTAAAATGTGTTTACGGCATTTTGTTTTTGACCTACAGTTGCGGACAATTGATAGGGAACAATGATCAAGTTTTCGAAAATTGACTTTTTTCCAAAATGAAAACGCATACAAACAAAAAATCTAAACAGATAGTTTTGTAGAGCTCTCCAAGAGCTACACTCTTGGTGTTTCACTTAAAAAAAACCCCCAATGATTTATGGATCGTCACGTCAGTTTCTGAAACTGATCGTTATTTCTGTGCCACAATTGATAGGGAACGATCACAACTTTATTGAACCAACTCGCAACAATAACAACAACAAAAACATTTTAATAGTTTGTCGAATATCCACCAGCATCAATAATAGCTTTGCATCATTTGGGCATCGATTTCACCAAGTTTTGCAGGCGCTGGACCGGTATCGACTCCTAAACTTTCTTCAAAAAGCCGCTATTTCTTGGATAGAGCTTAGGCTTCCCTATGATCTTTAATCATTTACAGATAACGATAGAGATACAGTTTTGAGGTGTCTGCAAAATTAAATTATAATGGGCCATAGTAGTATCAAACTTTCTAATGTATTGCTTCGTAGGTTGTTTTTAGAGATATAAAATGGGGCAAAACGTCCCTGTACGAAGTCTCAAGTTTCGCGTGATCCACACCACCTGTTTTGTCCAAAAAATGCACGGTTTTCAAAACTGTATTCGTTTTGATTGTAAAATCAAATTTTGAAAAATCATTGTTCTCACGCGAAACTTTCTCGTCAGCAGTCTCACTGCTCATATTGTTTTTTGATACTATCCTCTCGAATAAATTTCGACTGTGTCAGGTGAGTTGTGGTGTTCTAAACTTGATCGACTGTAGCAGGTAGGTTACAAGATTCTACTGTGACAAAATTCTAACGTCTTTAGTTGGTTTACCAGTTTTGTCTTTACTCTCTTGTGTTGATGGTTATTCTATTACTGTTTTTTTCTCTTATTGTGTTCTTCAGGTGGATATTTTGCCGGTTAGTTCGCGAGCATCTAATTCAAGTCACATGGACAGAAGGTTTGGAGTAGGGCAGATTAACCAAAATGGACTGCGGTGATTTAACGGTTAGCCATGGCGAAAGTAATGTAGATTGTTACAACTTGAATTGATTACAAGATTAAATAGTTTACGTTATAGTGCCAAGTTTCACTGGTGTTGGGTTTTGTCTAAAAAAACCTTCACAAGATTAGATGTTTGCCCATTCAGCCATTATATTAGTAAGATATAGTAACATATAAGAATATTAATGTAGAAATCATTACTGCAAGAGAGTAGAGATAAAGGATAGTCTGATTAAAGACAGTAGAATTAGTTGCGGCAAAAATGTGTCGCTGTACAATTTTGTCGTGTTCTCGCTGATTTTATGTGTTTTAACGGTGACACACTATACCATAACTTTTTTTAAAATAAATGCTCTCACAAATAAGAGCATAAAGAGGTCAAAAATTTTATTGACTGGTCGTTTTGTTAGGCTGCGTTTATACTTCGACGAAACAAGGGTCACGAAATCTCGGTAATGAGAGTTCTTAAAGATCTTTAAAAAAAGTTAGGAATTTAGGCCACTTTGAGCTTGTTTCTTGACTCTCGCCTGGCAAAATAATGCGCTCTACTAATTTTTCTATTTCAGCTATCGTCTTTCGCGAAAATTTCTGCTCTTCCTCATTTGTTACGGGTTCGACTATATTGTGATCCATTAAATAGCAATCGGAAAAATAAGATGGTTGGTTTTTAACTAGTTTAAAAGAAATACACCTCTTTTTGCAGTCTTCTTCGTCGCATCATCAGCACCAGGGATCTAGCATGGCTTCTTCCAGTTCGTCCTCTTCTTCTGCTATCAGAGCTTTGCAAATGGAATTGAAAAGTTTGCAAGCGTCTCCAGTCGAAGGCTTTACTGTTACTTGTGATGATGAAAATGTTTTCAAATGGACTGTCGCCATCTTTGGACCGCCTGGCACTATCTATCAAGTTTGGTTTTGGCAATACAGAAATTGATCTTGGTCATAATCATTTGTTTTAGGGTGGCTACTTCAAAGCTCAGCTCAAGTTTCCCAACAATTATCCGTACTCGCCTCCAAGCATGCGCTTCTTGACCAAGGTTTGGCATCCAAATGTCTATGAGGTACTTTATTATTCTATTTTGTTGTGTTGTTATCAAAACTCGTCATTTTAGAATGGAGATCTCTGCGTCAGCATTCTCCACCCGCCAGTTGGTAATCATTTTAGTTGCCTTTCAGGTATTTGATTTCCAAAACTTTTCTTTGCAGATGATCCTCACAGTGGGGAAATGCCGTGTGAGAGATGGAACCCTACTCAAAGCGTTCGCACTGTCCTGCTCTCCGTTATCTCTCTGCTGAACGAACCAAATACTTCTTCTCCTGCCAATGTGGACGCCTCTGTCAGCTACCGCAAATGGAAGGACTCGAATGGAGCTGACGGCGAATATGCTAGCATCGTCAAGTTAGTCCATCTCTCCTAATATATGAAGAGCAATCCTAATTGTTTTGTATTTGTTTAGAAAGCAAATCGATGCTTCAAAGCTTGAGGCAGCAAAGGATGGCGTAAAGGTTCCTGAAACCTTGGAAGATTACTGCATTAAGAACGCCAAACACTGTGAGGATTCCAACGACGTCATTGACTTAGATGAAGGTTTGTATCTGCTATACTACAATTTTCGTACATAGTTTACTCCTGTTTCAGATTACTACGGCTACAGTGACGAATCTGGTATGCAAAATTAAAAATTTGTTTTGTTGCGACACTCGTTTGAAAGAAAAAAAAAAGTTTTAGATGAAGAAGGTGATTACGACGAAAATGATGAAGCTGAAGATAGCGGACGTGGGGAGAGCTAGTAGTCCTCAGCGGCTCAGCTGCTTCGTGAATTATGTTGCTCTTTTTCTTCAGTACATTTTTTTGTCACATGTGTGCTTGTCGTTGGACTGGGGTCGTTGATAAATAAATCTTCTTGGCATTTGTTGTAAATAGATTTTATTTCTGTGTCACCTCATATGTTTTACTTGAATAAATGATTAAAAAAACTGTTGTGGTCCAAATTTGCATTTCTACCATTAAATGTTCGTTTCGCTGGTATATTAGAAACAGTAAATTCGCATAAAAGTATTTTTCGGATTTATTAATACTAAAAACGCAGCTGGGTGGGGGAAGCAATCGAGCGGCCAAGATATTGGTTTGGATAGTTACGGATAAACACCCTTAGGCGTAACTTCTATTATGTTATTAATATGGCTGGATGGCCGACTGAATTTTGCCAAAAAATCCTTTTATTACTTTGCTTAAGGAAATATGAGTAAGCGACAAACGCCTAGCGAGTTTCTGAAACAGATCGTGGGCAAACCCGTGGTGGTCAAGTTGAATTCAGGAGTTGATTACCGTGGAATTCTTTCATGCCTGGATGGATTTATGAATATCGGTCAGTTTTTTGTTGTTGTCGCAAACACCGTATATTCAGAAATTTTTAGCACTGGAACAAACAGAGGAATACCATGGGGGTCAGTTAAAGCATAAGTACGGAGATGCATTTATCAGAGGCAACAACGTTCTATATATCAGCACACAGAAACGATGATTTAATGGATAAAATTAATGGATCTCAATACTCTGTCATCATTTACACATTGCTCTCTGTTGTCATTTTTGGTTGGACTGTTGTTGAATAAATTATGTTGTTGCGTTTTATTTTTTTTAGCAGATATGTTCTATTGAACCGTGTGAGGGGTGCCTTTATGGCTGTCTATCGTAGAAATTCTGGCTATCTTTGCTGTCGTCTTCTAGCTTTGGCTTTTGGTAGTGGTCTGTTTTGTTCTGATTTTCAGCTTTGGGTTGAATTTTTTCTATTATTTATTTATGATTACATAAAGCTATAAGTGAATCTAATGCTATCAAACTACTTGAACGACATCTTAGGTAGTTACCTTCTAGCTTGTTTATATTAAGAGGGCATATTGTGCTGTTGTATATTAAGTCCAAATGGCTCTAGGCTTGTGCTAAATTTATATTTTTGATAGCTTTATTCTTCAATAATAAAATAAACATAGTTTGACACTTTGTTTCATGTTTTTAATTTTTATAAGTTACTCAGGAGGCCTCATGAGCTTTGTTTTTTTAGATCATGATCCATATGAAGCTGTAATGAGAGGGTCTAAAATTTTATTGTTGTAGGTGTTTTCCGCCATCAAATTATGTCTTTACACCGTCAAATGTCTTAAAATTTAGGGTTCTGAGATACCCTACTACTTCCTTTTTCCCTTGAGCCAAATTCTAGCTACAGCTACATTTTAAGACCAGATGGCAAATAATTTACCAATTTGTCCAGCCATGATGAGTGATTGCCTTCTGTCTACCAAGCGTTTACTTGAGACCACATATCGGATGGCTCGAACCACCAAATAGATTGTGTAGAAGACTCCAATGCTCAAGAAAATCATCACTAGCATGAGGAAAACTAGTCTAAGAGCCGTCGAAGGCTCCAGCTTAAAAAAACGTAGTAAAATGTGGTGGTTGAAAGAATTGCTACAAGCGCGCAAACCTGTTTGTTCTTGCCAATTGGTTTTGCCCTCGGCTTTGTAACCGAATTATGTTCATTGTAGTCTGTCACACCCGGTTGCACAATACTGCTGACACCAAATACCTCAAATTGTCGAAAAATTAGTGACCGTTAAGAACAGGAGCTGTCTGGAGATGTTCCTTTTTCTCCACTGGATGCTCTATACAGTCGAGTCTCGACACCAAATACCTCTCTAATTTAACATACCCCGGGCTCGGCCCTATGTTATAACATTTAGTGTTTTAATGTCACTTACTGCAACAAAAATGATAACGATTGCACGAGCAACAATTGTGGGATAGATCAGCTTCTCCCTATTAGTTTGTATCCCGATGATCATGAGTAGTGAGGTGAAAGCGACTATGAGAGCAACACCAGTCAATGAGATGTAGAACAACAGTTCCTCATCCTAAATTACGATGGCAAAAATATTAGCCCATATGTGGATAAGCAATGGAGCAAAAACCTGGGCTTTTAGACTATCCAAAGCATTGGCCACACCAGTGGCCGTAATGGCAAGTGCAATGAGAACTTCCACGCCGCCAAGTAGTAAAAGCGAAAAATTAGTCCCCTTGGCCCCCGTAAAGGGGGCCAAGGGGACTTGAGAGTTAGAGATGCGTGCACAGACTTAGCGCTTAGGCTTAATAGGGCCACTTTGTAAAAAAGGGCTACCGTATTCTGTCTAATTATAGACTCGGGTCTATAATTTTCAACCACCCTCCCTGTCCCCACTTGTGGGGGTGAAGAAGGGTCTATAATTAGAAAAAATACGGTACTCAACTAAATTTCATTGGGATGAAGGACTGTATAATGGAGAGGGAGGGACAATTAAGGGGCCACCCTGTAGGAAAAGAGAACATCTTGAACATAGTTTCCCTTACAGAGACCTACCGCATGGAGAAGCTCTGTCATGCATGCTATTTTCATGCCTCCACAGCTTCTTCTCCAGTCATTTAACATGGACTAAGGAAAACTTATTTTTGAGTCCTGAAGATATCCTACAACAGCAACACTGCCATTTCTCATGCTCTGGATTGAAGTCCATGGTTAGTGAGGCTAAATATGAGTGAGCTTCTAAATTAAATTACCGCATTATTTATGAAACAGAAGCCGTATGGCTTCCCCCTTTTCAACCCCTCCAATAATATGGAATTGAAACACCTTGTCAACTTTTTAAGCTCGATTATCTCAGCTGTTTTCCAACAACTTCCTATTTTTTGTTTGGACATGTAGCTCTGGATGTGTTCCTTCTAATGAGGTATCAGTTGACTCAATTTTGCTGGATAGTGGTAGAGAAAAAGGATCTTTTACAGGAATGAGTCTTTGCTACATTCAAATACTTCTTTCTCCCCATCTTTTTCCAGCAACATATTAAGGCAACTGATAGCTCATTAGGACGGACGAATCCAGAGCTACCTGCTCAAAAACAAATTAGAAATATTTGTGGAAAAACAGCTGAGATAGTCAAGTTTTAAAAAGACGGGGTAATTTTTTATTTTGAGGCAGCCCAGCAAGCAAAAAGACCCCAGGAATCCGAAACTGAAAACAGAATTTCAAGAAGAGGCTCGGTTGCTGAGATATGATCATAGCCAGCCGCAAACTTAGTTTTTTTAATCCTTTTTCTCCCACTTTCGACTTTATTTCAACTTTGCTGTCTAATAATATTACTACTTATACCCTATAATGGTTATACCCTATGATGGTTTGTTGTCGTGGCCGAGTGGTTGAGTTTCCTACGGTTTTCACTTTACAAGGTTTCGATTCCTAGTCGGGTTGTCTAGATTAAATACTTTATTAAAAATTTCTATTCATAAATCGATTGGGTGGACTATTTTGCAAGAGCTCCAAAAAAGTGTATATCTAGGCTGTGGATTCCATAAATCAAACCGCTTTGGCAAGCATTTATTTAGGCTCCTCTAAAAAGTGTAGGCTGGTTTAAAAAAATTTCCGAAACGGCAACTCTTTTAAACAACACCTACAACACGTCCACTGCCTTGTTGAGAAAGCATTAGATAATAACTAATAACTTAATGCTTAAAACGTCTGTGAAAAGGAGTATGCGTGTGTGAATTGTACAAAGTGTGCTAATAACCCACTTCATCCATTTCACTGAAAAGGCATTATCTTAATGGCATTTTTCCATATAATTTGCCCTCTTAATTGTACCCCTTATATGCCTATTTTTAAAAGCTAGCACAATAAAACAAAAACTTGGAATTCAACGCACATTCTCATCTCTTACTCATCGCGTTTTTTGTTTTATAACCAGCAAAGCAGGGCATTTAAGAGTAAGAGTCGAACGCAAGCTGAGATTGGACACAACCAGCTTACACTACTCTACCCTCACATATATGCGGTGAATTCGGCAATTAAAGGGTTATAAGCCAGTAGAGTGAATTTTCAACCTTTTATATTGGGTTGAGTAGTAATTAACGATCGTTTTATTTGCGCGCGTTTATTTCCATACTATTGGCGTTTTGTTTAGATAGGCAAGCCGCAGAAGATGATGAGAGTCTGACTACCAGGATGCTAGCCGAGCAGTTCGATGTGTGCCAAAAAACGATTGTAAATTGCCTCAAAAAAGTGGAAACTGGCTGGATGGTTCCTGCATGAGCTCCCTGAACAAAATAAGGCCGAACGTGTGCGCATTTTAAGAAGGGGGAAAAAATTGAGCAAAAATTTTACAAAAAATTGCGCTCTCCGTATCATTATGATACGGACTGAATTAACTTCTGGGAAAATAACATTAACCTCTGGGAATATGTGGAGAAAAAACAAAGTAATTTAAAAACAATGATCTGAATGGAGAAAAAGGTTTGCCGAAAAGCCAATAAAAATGAGAAACGGACTTCCTGCTCACATGTTTTTAATTACAAAAAATAATGAGGAGAACATAGCTGCTCCCAACATATTTACGAGTGTTTTCAACAATGCCCGGCGACTAAATGAAATTTGATAAGAAGTTGTTGGTGATTGGAGTCCACCATTAATCTTCTGCTAGTCCGAGTGGTTTGGCACCCAGTTTATCCCCTCGTTCTTTAGGCTTGCCCACTAATCCATTAGTAGAAACATCAGCAGCCATTTTCCCATCGGCGTTTGGATTATTTTCCTAGTTGCTCTAGTTGTTTTAGCAATTGATTGGTGAAAAAGGAAGAATTTTGCTGCTTGCACTCTATGTTTTTTAGTAATTCTTCTTCAAGAAGAGGTGAGGAAAAGTAAGCAAATTAGTCATCCTGGAAACTACGGCCCATCCCTACAAAAAATAAAGGTCCGCTGATATTGAGGTACACCCAGGGTTGCTGAATCAACCGGCTTTGCGAATTTTTCATTTTGTAGGTGAGCAAAGCAAGGTCTGTCTCTACTGTATTATACCACCCTCCTCCAAAAAGAATATACTCCAATAAAATAGGGTAGAGTAGCCCACTTTACAAAGTAACCCCTTACTTGTCCCTGCCCCTCTCTATACAGCCCTAAATCCCTATAAAATAGTCAAAAAATACTTCTTATATAATCAATGTACCTAAAAAACCCAAGTACTTCTTTTTTATTTGGGGGGGGGGGGTATAATACAGTAGTACCGGAAAACGAATATCAAAAATCAAGACGAGTTAGCTCATGACTAACCTATCCTAATCTTATGACACGGATTGCCATATAAACTAGCAAAAAATTGATTGACATAGGACAAAAAGAGGGTGCACCGGTGACGCTGAGTCTGCCAAAGCCTTAGCCGCATAAAAAAAGCTAGAATTTAGTGTGGATAAGCCTTAGCATGTCTTTCACAGTAAAACAACTTTGGAATAGGCATGTGCTTGTTGAATTGAACCACACAACATCATAAAAAGTACTTAAGCTAATTGTGGAACAGCTTTAGAACCATAGACAAACGGGATGAGAGTTTTAGAGGGTAATAGTGTAATACTTTCCTTAGTAATTGTTGATGATTGAACTTTATAGACTCCGCTGGATTATAACTCCCCCCCCCCCCCCAAAAGTTTATACCCCCCTAGCGGATGTGACTGCCACTAATTTACGTGTCCCATCCGCTCCTAGCCTATTTTAGTTGCCTAAAAAGGGTAAAACGAGTGGTTTTGGCCCACTCCTTTGCGCTTAAGGCAGTTTTTTTGCCCTTTTCTTGCCCTTTTGACATGTTCTTCTCACTGGACTATGGCAAAAAAGGACTGAAATGCATTTCTTTCTTCTTCAGAACCTTGCTTGGATCTCTCAGGTAAGTGTGTGCACGCATCTCTGACTCTTGAGCCCCCTTCTCTCTCTTGCGGTGGCGACGGGGGCTTGGAATTTAGATGGGCGCAGACAAGCATGCCTGAGAAATAAATCACTTGAGGAGAAGCTCTGGATGTGTGCATGCCAGAGCTTCTATATGTGGTAGGTCCCTGTAAGGGAGACTATTGGACATTATTTACATTTATTTATTGACTGGGAAAATAGCGACAAGCAATAGTATCAAATTTGACCTCCACCACTTTTGTACAGCTCAATTAGCCTCTTTAGTTCAGTCTTTTGGTCCACTGAGTGGAACATGTAGGGGGCTGATAGCAGGATTCCAAGCGTACCTCCTAGGGTTATGCCAAAGAAGATGTAGAGCAGGAATCTGTCGATCACCATTGCTACGTACTGCAAATCAACATTAATTGGTCAGACTATATACCAAACATCAGAAGCATCCAACTTGGTGGTCGGTTTCTCAGATTTTTGTGTGCCTAAGCCTCTCTATAATGACTTTCGAAGAAGACGGCCGTATACAACAAGTAGGTCCGTTTTTTTGCCTTGGTTTCCCCTGTTGTTTTAGAAGGTCCATTTTAGGGAAGTCGGAAATTTCTGCATTCAAAATTTGGACTTGAAAAACCGACGCATCCAGCGAGAGGTCCAACCTTCAGCAAGTCAGTATGTGGGGCTCCACTGTAGGGAAACTCAAAAAATTACCTTCCAGTCATCTCGATGCTGAAATATTTATAGATGAGACACATTTTGAGGAAAATATCTGGTTGTCTTTCTAAAATCTTCATTCCACTAACCATTTTGTATTCCTCATCCTTCTTCAGATGGTCAGTTATGTACTCAATGGCATCGATTGCACGCATTGCATCCTGACTCAAAGGGTAGAAGTTGGCGCCAGCGGCCTCCAGTTGACGTTGCACAGGGTCTGTGTGGGTGAGTTCACAGGAGGAGAAATGATAACTAGACAACAACCTTTATAGCAAACTATGGAACACCAAAACCCACTTTGGAGCATCTGAAGAAGGACAGAGAGGGTGGTGGTGCGAGGGGTTGATGCTGAAATCACCTATTCCTGGAAGGGTCATCATCCCATTCTTGCTCTGTGTACTTTTGGCAAGTTTGCGCAACATAGGTTTGGGTCGTTTCATGCACAGCAGGCGGGGCATTATCTAAAAATAGAAAATTTGCGCCCCAACAATTGTTAAACCAGTTGGAGAAATAGCTTAGGCTATGGCTTAGACTTATGTTTTTCGAGTTTCATTCTTGAAGACCAAGCAACAAGTCCTCGTCACGCTGTTAAATGTGCTCAAAATAGACTACCTTCAGAAATATAGTCCTCACCCAGTCGGGCATTGTATGGCTGAAATTTGCTGTGCTCAACATTTTTAAAAGCTCTTTGTCTTGTCTTAATCCTACGTAGTGGGTCCTCGAAAATAGACATTGATAATGATTACGGTCACTAGGATGGTGATCACATTCAGCACAAACGTGAGCAACAGATACTTGGCCATCAGAGGAATTGTGGAAGAAGTTGGTGGTAGAATTTTGGAGACTAGCAGCAGAAACACTACTATGGACAGCAGCACAGAGATAGTGAGAGTCATTTTTTCGCCTAAAAAGCTAGGACCATTGTTAGGGTAAAGGAAAAGTTGACCAAAAAAAACCTGAATCGGTTGGCAGGAAGAATACAGCCATGCTGAGGAAAGCCATCAACACGGTGGGAATGATTAGCACGACTGTATAAAACAAGGTTTTTCGCCTGCAAATCGAGAATATGGGTGATTTGCAAAGGTGCTTTTTCACCTGATTCTTAGTTGAAACTCAATGCGTGAACGCTTGTTGACCAGTGAAGCAGGTGCATCCATCACATCCCAAATAGAGCTGGGCGCATATTCCGACCTCGAAATGTTTGAGAAATGGAAATTGTCAGAAACTTTCAAAAAACCTTACAGGTCTATCCATTCTGCCTTCTCAAACTCCAATTTGATCTCGTTTTCATTGTAAGTCCAACTGCCAAAGATGAGGTGACACGTCTGTTCATCAAAAGGGAAGTACTCCACATCGAAAAGACACATAATTTAGATAATTACATCATACAAAAGGATAAAGTTTCTCTAACCCTTGCGGTCTCTTCTCAAACCCAGCACTTTGAACTTGTTCAGTTTATATATATACTCCGTATTTCTGATGGTGTCGAATTTTTTTTCGGAGATTTTTTTCGGGGATTTTTTTGGGGAAAATCTGGGAATTTTTGGGGATAATTTGGGGAAGATTTTGGGAAAATTTTGGGAATTTTTTGGGTAAAAATTTGGGATTTTTTGGGGGAAAAATTTGGGAATTTTTGGGGAAAAATCTGAGAATTTTTTGGGGAAAAATCTGAGAATTTTTTGGGGAAAAATCTCCCATAGGATTCCACATGGGGTCTATGGAGATTAGCCTAATTTTAGAACTTGGTTGGGTGTTGGGGCCTGCTTTACCCGTCCGCGGGTCGTAGGCACCTCCCATTCTCCCTTGTGGGTGGGGAAATATCTAATAGAAACTGTTCATCTAAAAATATTCTATGTGCAATACGCACATAATAGAGGCGTCTGTTCAGGCTAAAGTCTCAACAGAATAAATTACCAATAATACAAGAGCTTTTATAGATGGCTGGAGGCACCCACAGCATATCCCCTCTGTGATCTATCACCACATTGCACATGCTGGAAAGTACGACGAATGAGAACAATCAGTTTTAAAGGAGACATAAAAGACTTACAAAGACACTTCGTAGTTACCGTCCGCACTGAAAAACAAATTTGGGCCGTGAGAGCCAGAAAAATGCGTCAACAAAATTACTTACTTGTTGAAGAGCACAATATCTGGCAACCAAACCTAGAATTGCCACAGATTAAAAGGGCTCGCTGCTAAAATGTCAAGAAATAGATAAGAGTATGCTACCCTAGGTAAGCCTAAACCCAGTGTGTACGCTGTTTCACCTAGGTTTAGCGGTTTACGGCTAACCGATGCTGACCTAGTCTAAGCCTTAGGGTCTAAAACATCAGAGGGGTCAAGGCAAAAAAAGCAGCCGGCTATTTAATAGGGCCAAATCCATTTAGCAGCCTATTGGGTGCGAGGGATAAGATAGGGTTCTTAACAAAAGACTTTGTTAAATTTCAGGTATATTTGACGACTTTGATGAATTTCTCGAAAGAGCAGAACCTTGTCCGGAGCAACCCGTATCTCTTTAATTCCTCCATAGTTCACTGGGTTCCACGTCATCTGCAATTGGTTTGGGAGAAAAAACAGCTTAGACTTTTACAAAAATTGGTTTACTTGGAAGTCCTTCCACTTAAGAGTCAGCCAGACATTTGTATGCATGATCTGATCCTTCTCATCCTGGGAAAAAGACAGAAACATGACTTGAAGAGACACAAACAAAAGCCAACCACGTTGATGAGCAGCACCAGTTGGAGAGCCATCCTCACAATAATTGGCGTATCCGACAAATTCTTGACCGGCTGGATCAGACTGTTATAGCCTTTGAAGACATCCACCCAAATTCACTTTGTAGAAAATTTTTGGCCGAAAAGGGCCGAGAATGTGGCCGGCTGTTGTCATATAGCCTCAGCCAAAATTTGTGGGCTGGATCGCCGTAGTGTCTCTCTATCAAATATTTTGACCGGCCTTGGTCCTATCCAATAAACTGACAAAAACATGTTATTTTGCTTAAGGTTCACGGAAACGCTACTCTTTCCACCACGATTGATGCCACCAAAGTTTGAGTTTGTATTGTCCGCAGTAAAGGTTATCATTCTCTTTGGATTGAGACCCGCGCTCACGAGGACAGTGTTTGTGCATTGCTTTGTTGTTGTCCGACGGCGTGATTCAATCGCTTCTTTACTTCTCAGTCCATTTTTGGTTCTATTTACTTATTAACCCAAAGCTGAAAATCAGAACAAAAGATAAGACTATCAAAGTCCAGAGCTAGAAGACGACAGAGGCTTCCTTCAACGATACTTAAGCTCCTTTAAATAATTTGTCCATGCTCACAAAGCTAGAAACAGATCAATGTTGATATACAAGCATAATTTCGAAACAAGAGCGGATAATACCGCCTAAGCGGCATCTGAAAGCTTTAAGCGGTACTATGGCGGCCCTGAATGTGCCATTAAAGAGCCAATTTCTTTCGAGCAGATCGAGAAAACACTAGCGGCAATCCAATCTCCGATCTCACTCAAGGCAGTAAAATATTATCCTGGCCAAAAAAAGGTACCATTAACCTCTCCTCGTCATCTGAAGCCGACACAAGATCTAAAACACAAAACTGTACACAAAATTTGTAATAAAATTTCCACACAAAATTTGCCTTGTCTCAGAAGGCCCAATACTGACAACAACCATGCTAGCGTCAAAAGGCTTAGAAGTTCCATCCAAATGCATGTAAATATGAAAGAAAAAAAAATGGAGTTTAAAGTTTCCAACAATGATTGGAGCAGTTCATTAACAGCTATCAATCAGACAAACTAAGATGTTGCAGACTTAGAAGCAGCATTAGAGGGAACTAGGATAAGCAGGGTGATGAAAAAGTAATAATAACACCAGTAGTGTAGAAAGACGAAGTGAAAAGACAAGTGGCTTCTCCTCCTGCTGTCCAATCCTATGTCTTGGGCGGAAAAAAAAAAGGTTTTGGGTGGGTTATGCCCTCTAGCCAAACTTTTCTACCAAAGCAGATTTGTTGGCCAAAAACAGCAGGAGGAGCAGTTGTTCGACCTTTATCCTATTCTTTTTTGTTGGGAATAAATCCTCCCAATGTTTGCTACATTTTTTTCCCCAAAAAGTTAAACAAAGAGACTTTAGTTATTAAAATTTGTATAATTGTAAAGCCCTCCTCAGACTTTCGTGAGTCACGAATCAAATGAAGAAAAATGACTCGCGAGTCAGTTTCGTGACTTTGTCTCACGAGTCAAGTCGGGTGATTCGCGAGTCATTTTTCTTCATTTGACTCGTAACTCGCGGCAGTCTGAGGTGCACTTAGGTATTCTGCTGGTCAGCACTTTTAGATCCAGTTCTTGTTCCAGGTTTTTTTTTCATGTAAGAACGTTTGTAATTTAATTCCTAATCTTTTATGGAATTCTGATGGAAATCTATAGAGAATAGCCTAAGTTTAGAACCTGGTTGGGTGTTGGGGCCTGTTTTACCCGGCCGCGGGTCATACCAATATCTCCTCCCATTCTCCTTTGTGGGAGAGAAATATCTGAAAGAAAATATCCATCTAAAAATATTATGGGTAATACGCACATAATGATAATTATCTGATGCAATAGGAAAAAGTTTCTCTAACCCTTGTGGTGTCTTCTCAAACCCAGCAATTTAAACTTGTTTCGATTCTTATATATGCCCTGTATTTTTTGTGTTTACCGTTATAGTTTTTTAATAATAATTTTTATTTGGGGTTCAATATTTTTTTTTTTGGGGTTCAATATTTTTTTTTTTTGGGTTTAATATTTTTTTTTGGGGTTCAATATTTTTTTTGAATTTAATATTTTTTTTTTTGGGGTTTGATATTTTTTTTTTGGGTTCAATATTTTTTTTGAATTCAATATTTTTTTTTTTGGGGTTTAATATTTTTTTTTGGGTTCAATATTTTTTTTGAATTTAATATTTTTTTTTGGGGGTTTGATATTTTTTTTTTGGGTTCAATATTTTTTTTGAATTCAATACTTTTTTTTTTGGGTTTAATATTTTTTTTGGGTTCAATATTTTTTTTTTTGGGTTCAATATTTTTTTTTGAGTTTTTTTTGAGACTCAAATTTTTTTGAGTTTCGAAAGGTTCTCTTTCACAAGGTTTCGATTCATAGTTGCGTTGTGTAGATAAACATTTTGCTAAAACTTTCGGCTAAT
>BBSZ01004158.1:322-19419 GCA_000981365.1 Subanguina moxae | reverse complement strand
GTGTTTTTAGTTTTTTCTGAAATTTTAATTTTTCATCATTTTTCAGGCTCAGAAATGAACTATCCAGGAGGCAAAAATCAGCATTTTCGACACCTGCTTTTCTTCGCATTTCATCGCGGCCAAAAAGCAGCTGAAGCCGCTCGTGACATATGCAACGTGTATGGAGAAGGAGTCATAGGCGAGTCTACAGCACGGAAATGGTTTGCAAAGTTCAAAAATGGCGACTTTGACCTCGAAGACACGCCTCGCAGCGGACGACCTTCGGAATTCGACGAAGAGCATCTGAAGGCGCTTTTGAAAGAAGACGGTCGCCAAACAACCCGTGAATTAGCCGAAAAGATGGACTGCAGTGCAATGACGATCTCCAACGAATATATCATTGATTAATTTATTGTTATAATTATTGTTTTTTGTTCAAATAAAATTTTGTCAAAAAAACGCTACGAACTTTCTTTACAACCCAATATATGAAATGAAAGAAGAGAAAAAGGGCTATTCAATAGTATCAAACACTTCGTGGCAAAGAGTACGTTTCATCATTAAAATAAGGTTTAAATTTTCGAATTTTTGCATCGCCCGATATTTGATCTCAAAAATTTACTAGATTTTGGACAAATATGTTAAAACGCGAGCCAAACCGGCCTTATCGAAAAAAGGTTTGCGGATTCGGATTCTCCGTTAAATTTTGCACCGAAATGAGCCGGTCTCACAGTCAGGCCTGGGTGTGGGGGTATAATATAGTAGTACCGCAAATTTTTTCTGTAGAGCTAGTAATGAAGTGCAAATATTTTGAGAAAAAGTCCTTCTCTTCAAAACATCATTGTTGCGCTTGCTGTGTTGAAAACTGAAAACATCCAGTGGGCGAGCCTATGTGATAACAAAAGATGGCTTCATACTAAACTCTTTTACCTATATTTGGGCTCTTTGACCTCTGCACAATTGATTTTGTCTCTTGTCATATAGCAGATAGATACTGAGGAATAGCAAATACGTCAACTTTTTTGGTGCTGTGTCAAGCAATTGTGGACTTAGGTAGGTCGCAAGCCAATTCAAGTCTATGTCTAACCAAATTTTTAGGTCAGAGTTAAAGAAATTTCAGTGTTTTTCGTGCCCATTGCTCAACTTTTGTGATATCAGAGTGGTTTGAAATGGCGCCAGAGAGGTTTGAAGACTTCTAGAACATTAATTTTATTTCATACTAGACTATTGCAAAAAAAGAGGGTCGTCCAAATAGTTTTGAAGCAGCTAATTTATTTTGATTACCTCTTTGTTGTAAGATTACCATAATGGAAGATCAGTTAAATGCGTGCAAACAGCTTCTACATCTTTCTACACAGGCACAGGCGGGAAAACCTGCCGACAAGAGCATTCCACCACTGTCCAACGAGGTGAGTTTTTCTTTGGTATACTCTACTTCCTCTATTCAATAAATTTTTTAGGATCGCGCATTTTTAGAAGAGGCTTTGAAGGAAGCTACTAATGGCAATATCATGGCAAAAGAACCCGTGGAACAGCTTAAAGTTTTCATATCTCAACTCAAAGACAACTCATTAGAGCAAACAGCATTAGCCGAACTGGTGGAACAAGTGGTCGATTTGGTATGTAGCATTGATTTGGCTATGGACTTCTGCAAGTTGGGTGGACTGGAAATTATCAAGCAGTACATGGTAAAACCATTTATCGTCCAATCAAAAAAAAAGTGAAACCAATAAAATTTGAGGGAGATTATATTATTATAAATATATGTCACCAATCTGCCCAATCCTTCCCCGCAAAAAAAAGGAATCTATAATTTAGTAGAGACTTAACGGGTGGCAAGGCAAAATAAAGCCACTTATTTTTCCAATTTTTCATTAAGTCACCAATGCATGTAATATGTCGTTTTAAAGAGCAGAAAAAGTGCTACAAAACCTATGTCTTACTGGCTTTCAATAACTCCATTTCTGCAAATGTGCAACGCTACAAAACGCCTCATTTTGGAAATTTCACCTATTTGCTTTGAAAAAAAGAGCCTCTAAATGCGTTTTTTGATCAAGAGTGTTGCCAAAATAATTTCTAGCGTAAAGGGCAAGCGGAGGGGAGGCCAATTCTTCCGGCTTTCGACAGAGGCCGGAGGCAGAGGAAAAAATTTTAGAGGCGAAGGCCGGAGGGGAGGAAGAAAATTTTAGGGTCGGGGGCTGGAGGCGAAGGAAAAAAGTTTTAGGGCGGAAGCCGCAGTAGAGGAAACAATATTTAAGTGAGTAAGTCAGTGTGCATAAGATAATGCATCAAAGTTTTGAATTCATTCCGTCTCGATAAAAACTGCTAAAATTTGCCAGAACTATCTTAGCTTTTAAAAGTCTCCTAGACGTTTCTCGTCATCATTAACTTTAGAAGATCGTCGAACAAGTTCGTCCGTTACGCTTTGTTCTGCACAATGCAAAATTTTCTGAAAAACTCGGCTTTTTAAAATCTTCACTAGTGTCCTTAAGTAATTTTCCGCCACTGTACTTCTCATAGCGCATTACTTCGATCTTAAGAGGGCGGAGGTCGAAGACGGGGGAAATAAGTTTTAGGGCCGGAGGCGGAGGACAATTTTTTTCTGAACTTACGCCTGCTAAAGGGTAATATTGTATTATAAACCACTCCCCCCCCCCCCCAAAAAAAAATATTTGGGTTTTTTTAATACATCGACAATATAAGAAGCATTTTTGACCTTTTTTAAAGAGATTTGATGTGAGGGTCCACTCAAAAAAGAGAAGATCTTGAACATAGTCTTGTCAACTAGGTTCTACCGCATAAAAAAGCTCTGGCATGCATGCTATTTTCATGCATCCAGAGCTTCTTCTTAAGTGATTTATACATAAAAGGGGTGTATAATCCAGTAAAGTGGGCTAAAGCATATGAATCAAATTATTTTTTTAAGCTAAGCAAAGTTGATTTAAGATTCCCACCACCTCAGATGAAGCCAGTGACGTGTCGACCACGCATGCCTTGTTTGCAAGTTTGCTAGGTGTGATCTCCCAAAATAATCCAGCAGTTCAAGAGCAGTTGCTTAGCCCAGAATACAAAAATTTCTTTTTGACCAATTGCCTTGAAACCATTGCCAATAAGAAGACATCAGAGGCATTTACATTTTTCCACTCAAACTGTTTAACTGACCAACAAATTTCAGACCCACAAATTGAAATGTGTAGGTGCTATTTCCTCAATGGTCAAAGGCTATTCTCCAGCTCTCAAAGAGTTGAGTCGCCAAAAAGGAGTCAAATTGTTTGAAGAATGTTTTAAAAAAAGTCTGCAGAATAAAGAGGCCAAACTTGTGGAAAGGCTAGCCATTGTTGTGGCCAATATTGTGCTGAGTTTTGAAAGCAATTCAAGTAAGCTATAGCGTTTAATATATTCCGTTTTTATAAGTTATAAGTTTAGTTGTGGAAGAGACACAAGTGGTTGACTTGCTGAAACATATTTATGATAATTTGGTGGTACTGCGGCAGTCTGGTAGCAACAAACACTCTAACGCTTTGGAATATATTGAATCAAATGAGAGTTTAATGGATTGTATTGCTGTCAAGAAATAAATAATGTGTTGAGTAATAATTTCTCTCGTTCTTTTTTTCATTGCTACTTTTCGCTTAAATATTTGACGTTCATTAAAATGCCACATACCATTCGATAGCGCTTTCCTTGCTCTACAAACTTGTTGCCATTCTTTTTCCGGAATACATAAACTTGCTCTGGTTTTAGGTTCTTGAAATGGAATATCCAGGCGTCAAAAATCAGCATTTTCGACATCTGCTTTTCTTCTTCTTCCATCGAGGTCAAAAGGCAACAGAAGCAGACCAAAAAATTTTCGCCCTGTATTGAGAAGATGCTATAGCTGCGGGACTGCACAGGACTGGTATAAGAAATTCAAAAGTGGAAATGATTCGTCTTGCGCTGGTAAATTAAGCACTAAATAACGATGAAGACTCAACAACTTCTTTGAGACCAGACCGGGCGATTTTTGGCGAAACGACATTGACAAGCTAGTGCAAAAGTGAGAAGAAGTTGGGCAGAATGACGGAGATTACATAATAGATTATTGCCTATTGTTATAATGGAAAGGGTTGTTAAGATTTCAAATAAAGAAACTTACCTTATTTCTTCTCATAACTCACCCCCAAAATTTACGTTTTTTTTTGAAACATTTATTCTAATTTTGATTTGTCTACGGTTTAGTGTATTTCTTTTTTTGAAATTATGCTGAATAAATTTTTGTTTTTAGTTCATAGATCATCAACGAAGATATAATCGAACTATCGGATGCCGAAGGAGGTGAAGCAAGCACGCCAAGAAATGTTAAAACACGTACATTAGCAGTTTTGGCGGGAAACTTAAAAATCACAAAAAACTTGACTTATTATTTTCGTTTGTGTGTCATGCAACCGACAGCCAAATACTAATAGCTAGTTGCATTGGCGCCTCTGGCGTCTTTTTAGTTATTGGGTTAAAAACTGATAAATATGCCGTAAATCCTCTTTTTATCGAATCATGTAAACTTTTCTTTTAATTTTTGGAGGGGGTTACTTTTAAAAAATCACAAAAAACTTGACTTATAAAGTATCGTTTAATACAAATTTTTTTAAAACCCACTCTTAGAGCATAAATTATATTGAAACATATGAATCTTCTTGCAATGGACAGAGTTTTCAAACAAAAAAAAAGAAGTACTTATGCAGTTTTCCCCCACATTTTTGAATTTTTTCTAATGGCCCAAAAATTCAAAAATGGGGGGGATAAACTGCATAAGTACTCAATTTTATCATTACAAATTTCAAATACATTGAAATAATTAGGGTTGCGCATTGCCAATATCGGCGCCAAGATTGACTTTTAAGTTCTGTCCGGCTCATTATGGTGGGAATGCAACAGATATGGCGTATCATCTGACGGTACATATTTGATCTACTTATCAGTGGATCTTTATAGTTTTTCATAGTTTTCAGAATCTCTGTAAGAAAATCGGGCCAGAAACAATTTTTTTCTGAATTTTTTTTTTTGAATTTCTGAAGAAAAATAATAATATCACAGGAAATGATTAGCTTGTTGGCTCGGTGTTACTAATAAATGTTATTTGATGTTTAGATCGTTTATTGGTGTTCTCTTGGAGAAATTCACAAAAAAATCAATATTGGCTCAATTTTGGCCAAGATTGCCAATATTGTCCCAATATTGGCGCCAAATTTGGCTCAATTTCAAAATTGGGCCAAGTTTCCCAACCCTAGAAATAATGTTTGGTTTCATAGGAATGCGTATGGATTGCCTCAGTGCCTTTAGTCTCATTTGCACCGGCATCCCTGCTTGTAAAAATAATTAGCCTCCGTCTTCTTGTGTGTCCTCACCGTGGACTCCGTGCCCGTGAGTTTTTTGTCCCGCAGACTTTGTCTTCTTGTGTGTCCTCGCAACCTTTATAATATTGTAAAACCATAAACCATAAAAGTAAAAGTTTTTTACAAAAATTGGTCAAAATGGTCTCCAAAAGCAAAAAGCTGATTTTTGAAATTCCAATCACTCGGCTTGTGGACAGTGCCATTTATACTTCGACTACTTATAATCATTTTTTTTTATGAAAGTTTATACTCAAAAATAAAAAAAAAGCGTGACAAACAAACCGATATTAAACACTATATTTGGATTTTTAAAAAATAGTGGGACTCTATTACCTTCTTCTTTTTCCTGCTTGTGGGTTAGGCAGAGCGATGCAGGTGTAGCAAGGCAATGGGTATTGAGCAGGACATAGTGAACAAGGATAGCTAACAATAACCTGTTTAGCTGGGCTTTCCTGCATAGGTGTTTCAATACCCTCTGCTCCGCGAAGCATAGTTAACACTGCAGCAGGGCTGTTGCAGGGTGGTTGTCCACTGCACAATTCCTCCTCGATAGGACCACCACCCACACATCTAGAAGGGCAATCACAGCTTCTTGCTCTATACCTTCTCGAATAAATGCCGCACGTGGCTGTACACTGACTCCATCCACCCCATTGGCTCCAATCACAACTGTTTCCTGATACTTGTTGGACTGAGGGTCGAAATGGCTGGACTGAGTCGTGGGATGGAGAAGCCATCCAGAAAGGCTGTTCTCCGTTATAGTTAAGATTTATCCCATTGGTATTGGAAGAAGCCTTTTGACAAGCCATTTGCTGGAAAGATGGTCCTTGGCAAGGCAAACATTGGTTGGTGAAGTTGGACGAGCATGGAATGCATTCCCTCCAGCGGCTACGGAAAGCAGGTTCTGCACTCAAAGGCACACTGGAATTTGAGTGTTTGAGATGAAAGCAATTTATTTTAATTACCTATTGCAGTCAGACCACGCCGACCACGGTCTCCATTCGGCAGAAAGAGGTGTTTGTTGAGCAGGAAAAGTAGATCGGGCTTTGCCCAGGCTTGCATTTGAATTGGAAAAGAGACATGATCTGGCTTGTGTGAACTCGCCTCCTGCACATTTTCCACTTGAATTAGAACATTTTCTTGAACGAGTCTGTGAAGAAACTAAATCCAACATTTGTACGACCCACTCTCATCTGTAAATCTAAGTCAAACAACCTCCAGCAGTTTGTGTGCACAATGACCAATCCGACCAGCCAGCCCATTCATCAGCTGCTGCTCGTTTGTGGCGAGCAGTCATCGGAGGTGATGCATCTTTGGCAACATAAAAATTTGTGCCTTTTGCTATCCAATTCATTGAAAAAATGCTTATAAATAACATTGAACAAACTATTACTAAGAAGGTATGTATAGACAGCATTTTTTTGCAATAGAACCCAGCAAAAAAAGAAAATGAGAAGGGCATTTTATAGAATTTGCACGGAAATGCGCCGTGAACTTGTAATTCACAAATTCTAACCTTGTTTGAACACAGAGCACTCAAGTTTCTTTGTTGTTTTTCCTTTAAACTATTTTCACTTACCTAGTAATAGTTAGCTAGAGAAAGATCTGAGAGATGTTTGCTTAATTACTTAGTGTTTTGTGTTTGTTGTTTTTCTATTATTGTTCACTGCAACTCTTTTCCTCTGCAGTAGCGCCGGGACGTAGACACAAAAAAGGTTTATTACCAAACTCTGAACAGGCATTAACCGTAGTCTCGTAAATTTACATACAATTAAATTCTCAAATTTACATCAATTTACAGACATTTTAATAAAAGACAATCAATTATCTTTAATTAAATTAGCTTCGGTTCAATTAGCCAGCTACGTCGTAGTAGTTAACGTCCATGTCCTGGTTTTGTCCCAGCTTGCTGCCTTTTTCGCCAGTTCTGTTGGCTGCAGCTCTTTTACAGTGGTCGTCAAAGCAGTAATTAGCTCCAATCCACATTCGATCCTTCTCAAAATGCACTTCAGAATGGCCTTGTTCAAAGTCAAGTAAAATAGGCAGCTTAATACCTGAAAAAAAATATATACCGATGCAGAAGCCTCGCTTTCTTATGCGTTTCTATTATTGGGGTTGGACATAAAATATTTCTGAAAAATAAACAATTGTAAAACCCATTAAAAAGTTTACTAATGACCTTTTAAAATAGTCTTTAATACTTCTGCTGCGGATGTTGAGATAGATAGACTCACCATCTTTTAGCTTTTTCAAGATGTCTTCTGCAATGATCAGCTCGTTGAGGGCGTTTATCAAGAACTCGATGGAGCCAGCGTCAATGCCCTCCACCAGACTGATTACATCACTGATCTTGAACGAGTCGATGACTAACTGGGCTTTAAATGTGTAGTCTTTGAAGGTGGGCTTGGTTAAAGTAAGCTCAGCAAGCATGGACGCGGTCAGGAAACGTCTGTTCCTGTCTGGTTGCTAAAAGAGACAAAGCTAGATTATTTTGTGTGATTTGATTACCATTCCAAATTTTACTTACAGTCACAAACGCATCTATTCTGCTGTCAAGAACTACGAAGGCTTTTCCCTGTAACAATGAAAATGGCTATACAGTCAAGTCTCGTTAATCCGTCACCCCAAAAAGTTCAATCCACAGCTGGGTCCGACCAATTATTTTCCTCAATTTTTGACATCTTTCACCGAATTTGATGCTGATCTCTTTAAGGCCAAAAATCGTAAGGATTCTGAATCTGCCAGTTGTTTTTCAAGAATCCAACATTATTGTCGTGAAAAAAGATCCGTCTATGATCCGTTACCCTTTTTCAAAAATGCTTGACGGATTATCAAGACTCATCGTTATAATAATGTTGATTATTGGAAAAACGACTGGCAGATTCAAAATCCTTACAATTTTTTGCCTTAGAGAGATCAGCATAAATGTCAAAAATTGAGGGGAAAAAATGGTCGGACCCAGTCGTGAATCGAACTTTTTGGGTGACGGATTAACGAGACTTGACTGTATTAATCTTGTTAATCGAAGACATATTTGTATTTCGTGTAGCTATATCATCCACCTGCTCTAGCCTAACATGAGGGTAAGTGACCGTGTGCGTCTTAATGTTGACCAATCCGTTGGAGAAACTCTGTGCCAGTGCTAAATCAACAGTGCAAATGTTTAACAAACTTCTATTCAAAAAGCAAACCTGGAAAGAGGGTGCCAGCACAAATGTCTTTAGTGCCACACTCAGTCCTCAAGTAGCCAGCGATGCTAGAGTCATTGACAGACTGTTTGCTGATCTCAAAGTCAAACTTTCTGTATTGGTCCATCCAGAACAGCAGACTAGATAGGGTGTAGTTAGAGAACTGGAAGGTGACCATGTTTTTTGGTTCTCCTCCACTCTCCTGCAACACCAATGGAGAACTTCTGAAGGGTAAGCGGAAGTCATTTAGACGAGTTCTGCCTGAATTACCAAGGCTATAGACTGGTTTGCTGTAAAATGAAACGACCTTGTCGGAGAATACCAAACACATTTCCTCTATGCCGCATTTCCACGGTTCCATCACTTGAATAGACAATTGGCCCAATTAGACCGTAGTTGATGAAGTAGTGGTCGAAGAGAGCAGCACTCATTGGAGTGTTGAATAAACGGTTGGCAATCACTGGAATCAACTCGACGTTGAAGGTGGGACACAGCAACTAAACAAAAGAGAGATTAGAACTTTGATGACAATATCACATAAATAGAAAGAGGTTGCCTTCCAAAAATAAAGATTAAATATTTTTTAAAAGACGTCTTAATGGCTCTTTGAACGTGGTTTAAGTTGGCAGCTATTCAACTCGCTCCAAGTCACTATGCAAATTAAATCATATAGTTTTATAACAAAATATAAATGATAGGTCCAAAAATTTGTGCATGAAGGAACTATATTTCGGTTTTGGGATGGTGTTCTTCTTTATAAAAAATTTGACTCTACTGGATTATACCAAACCAACCTTCCTCCCCCTCACAAAATTTATCATCTCAGAGGTATATCTGTGCGCGCATCTCTACTCTTAAGCCCCCTTACGGGGGTTTGAGAGTTAGAGATGTGCACACAAGCATACTTGAGAGTCTCAGGTTGAGACATAAATCTTGAGAAGAAGCTCTGGATGCATGAAAATAGCATGGCAGAGCTTTTTTATGCGGTAGAGCCCAGTTGACAAAGCTATGTTCAAAATCTTCTCCTTACCTGAGTGGATCCTCCTTAGAAAGTGGCCCCTTACTTGTCCCTTCCCCTCCCTATACAGCCCTTAATCCCTTTAAAATAATGAAAAAATGCTTCGGTATAAACTAGGGTTGCACATTGCCAATATCGGCGCCAAGATTGACTTTAAAATTGGGCTAATCTTGGCCAAGATTGAATATAAAGAGGCAAAATATTCTTGTTTAAAAGTTTAAATTTTTCTGTTTTGTCAACAATATTTCATTGTTTCCTAGTCGCTTTCTCGTACCGTGAAACACTGTTTTGAAGGATCGGTGCAATGGCAGGACGTTTATCTGATTCTTTCCAGGAGCAAAATGGTTAGAGCAAAACATTGGTGCTGGCAATTTTTCGATACGAGCGAGCAAGAGGTGAATAGTAAGCAAGCAATTGTTGCGACCTGTAAGTTCTGTCCGGCTCATTCAAACTCAACACCAATCGTTTATTGGTGTTCTCTTGAAGAAATTCACAAAAAAATCAATATTGGCTCAATTTTGGCCAAGATTGCCAATATTGTCCCAATATTGGCGCCAAATTTGGCTCAATTTCAAAATTGTGCCAAGTTTCCCAACCCTAGTATAAATGATTGTGAGGTATAGTACAGTAATACCAAAAATTTGATCCTCACATTGTCAATCTGTTCTCTAATAGAGCGATGTATAAGTGGCAAGTAGTTGCGCAACACTTCCGCATCTGATGGACTAAATTCCAGATGCAGGTCTCCCACCAAAACCTTGCATCTTTCCAAGTCTGTTTTCAAATGTCCATCTCTGTTGACTGCTGTGCTCAAAGATATCTCGACAGTCGTTCTACAAACAAATAAAATAGCTAACTTTTGTTTAACAAAGCTTCCAAAACCAACTTGTCAAATGTGACAGGAACATTTCCAATGACCTCTCCAGATGAGCTCACCATTTTGTAGGCTGAGTTAACTGTAGTTCTCAGATTAGTGCCTGTCCATGTGAGTCCCTTGCCACCAACCACTGCTATTTGGGACTGGAAGTTGGTGGCATCAAAATTGAGAGCACTGGTTGAAGTGGCGGAAGCCAATGAGAATTGCACCTAGAAATAGTCGGATAACGCTTTTTTTACGGGCGAAGAGACAGTAAAACTACACCTACAAGGATTTTTTCCTCAAAAAATTTTCTACTTTGTTATAAAAAATATCCATTTCTCATTGTTCATTTTTGTTTGGAACAATTTTAGTTGGCTCAAAGACCTCAGATATCCGAATTTGAATGCAGGATTTAAAAAACGCCAATGTTATTAAGGTATGACCTAAAAAAGGAGGATTACCGAAAAAAAATGTTAGTATCCTAATTATAAGTCATATCTAATCAAACAAGTTAATTTTTGTAATGCTGCTTTCAACTTCAAATTTCTGAGATCTATTTGCCAGTTCACGTTCCTCAGAGTGAAAATAATCTCGGCAAACATAGGTACTTTTATTACAAAATAAGATGCTTTTTGAAAAACCGTTGTGCAAGTGTCTTATGCTTAAAGAACCACTGACCGCCGGTGTAAGGGTGACTGTGAAATTGTATTGAAGAGCACCGAACTTGAGAAACTTGGCTACCCGCTCTTTCAAATATTCACTCAGCAATTGAAAGGCTTTTGGATTGAGTTTGGAGGAAAAGCCTGGATGCACATCTGGTTCAGTGAAAAAGCTATCTGAATAAATTTAGGTGTAAATTATGGTGTACAGCCTAAATTTACTCATAAATAAAAATATTAGCGCAACCCATCAACTTCTTAATGAGACATGGATAAGGACATTTGCATATTAAGTTGATAACTAAGTTTTGTTACCTTTTGATCCAACTTTTATTGCAACAATAACAATGGAAACAACAATAACAACTGAAATGAAAAATAAGTTACTCGAAGTATTCTTTACCAGAATTCTTTATCATTTCCCAGCATTCTTCGAGCAACTTGATGTCACGATGGTACCAAGCGCTAGTTTTTGATTCAAATATTTCTGTAAGCGATGCCTCAAATTCTTTTCGGTTCTTGAATTTTTTGCCTCGAATTAAATGCTCCAGGCTTCGATATAGATGAAAATCAGTCGGTGAGATGTCAGGACTATACGGCAGATGTGGGAGCACTTCCCAGCCCATTTGGTCTAAATCCTCGAATGTCAAACTAACGGTGTGTGGTTCTGCGTTGTCATGGAGAAAAATCACAGGAATACGGCGATTATGAAGTACAGTAAACTTTCGATATAACGGCTTTCCCAATATAACGGCCCCTTTGGCTTTGTTTGGTTGGCCCACTAATAAAAAACTTCAACCCAGTCTCTCGATATAACGGCCCCTGATATAACGACCCTTTCGATATAACAGCCTGGCCCCGACTAAGAAAACATATATTCGATATAATAGCTCTACACTTAAAATAAGTCATTTAAAGTAAACCATGATTCGTCAACTGTCCTAACATAATAATGCACCTAATTTTGGCATTTGTTAACGACTGAGGCTGCTATGGAAGATTTTTTGAACTTTGACCAGTTAATGAAAACATGTGCGTCTATTTAAAATTTGTTTTTTATTTTGAGAGTTGTTTAACAGGTGGTGCTCACCCTCACTGAACCCTCCGTTGAAGACGTCTTGACAATTTATGTGGAAGGCGCTAGCGAAATCAGTGATATCGATGTAATGGAAATCAACAATGTCAAAGTGGAGCAGCCTCCAATCAGTCGTCTGGAAGCGCAGAAGCATCTCCAATTCGTCCGCCAATATCTGGAAGAAAATTCTGCTGATCCTTCTACCCTCCGTTACAGCGATGCACTAGACGACCACGAAGAGCGCAGAAAAAGCCAGACATCACTAGTTTCTTCTCATTCAACCGTTAAACTTTTTTCGTTGAAATGGGTTGTTATTGTTGAAAATATATTCATTGCTTTATCGATTTTTTTGTTAGCTATGAACATACACTCATAATACACTTCCGCCATAATTGTTTGACCCTTCGGCATCAATTCTCAGTGAATGGGCCTTCTTCGATACCACCAAACACACAACGTGACTTTTGGTGCCCGAAAGTCGGGATTTGGCTACGACGTCGACCTCGGTTTTTGGCCTGCTATTTCGTTTCTGATGATCGACGCCCACTTTTCCAGATTTAAACTTGAAGAACCATCGATGAGCTGTCATTTATGTAACTTTTTCGGGTCTATGCGCTTGATTGATGCGAGCAGCGGCCATCGACGCATTAGCACCTCTCAAAAGCTACTATTTGAGCAACTTTCAAACATCGACACGTGAAAAGCTCATTCTGAAAAAAACACGTCAAGTAATACATTAAAATGTCCGCAAGAGAATGCTCACTCCAATGCCAAAAACAGAACATGAATATCTTTAAAAACAAAAAATTTGAAACAATGACCAAACTAACTGTGACGCTTATAGTGAGTTAACTGTAAAATTCAGTCATTTGCTGAGCTAACTGTGAAATCCATGGTTTATTTTAGAGTTCATTGATTCATTTTTTTCGGTACTCATGTATGATAAAAATCCAATACCCCTCCCCTCCTCCTATAAAAAAATATTGGGTTGGTGCATAATTATCCGCAGTCTATATTGGCGCGTTTTTCTTTAGTGAAAATTGCGGTTTTGTTTATTTGTTTATAAAAAAGCTCGGAAAGGTGTGGAAATTGGCTGGATGGGTCCCTCAAGAGCTCTTCGACAACAATAAAGCCGACCGCGTTTGAATTTTCACCGATTTACTGCAGCGAAACGACGAACATTATTTTTTTATGGCACTTCTTCCGTTCACGCACTACCTCAAAACAATTTCAAAAACCAAACTAAAATAATTGAACAGATAACAAAATAGCATTTATTTTGACTCACAAACATATCCTGATAGGTCTTGGTAACAGGTCCTGACAGGTCTTGGTAAGTCAGTAGGTAAACAGCACCATGTTTTAGTAAATCCTTTTTTTGCAGGGTAAAATTAAATTATCAGTAAAATTATCAGAATAAAATTAAGTGTAATCTATTAGTCGTTTTTTGCATATGAATTAGAAAAAGGCTTACTGGCCAATGATTGAGCATCAACAACCACCTGGGTTGAGACTAGCAAAACAGCAACAGATAGAAGTAACAGGTAATAGATGGATCTTGGCAATAAATAAAGGTTTTGCTTCTTTGCGTTATTATTTAAAGCGACCTCATTTTTCATAGTTGGCATAGCAGTTTGGGCATTATTAGAGCAGGAAATACGAGCCGGTTGGTGTCTTCTACAAAGTAAATGCATTGACACTCCTCTGGGTAAATCAAGCATTTGAACAGTCAAAGTAGACGATTTTCTGGCTTCATACTTTTGTAACTGTGACGGCATTCAATTTTAAAAATAATAGACTAGTTCTGCTACAATAGACCTCCCAAATTTAAGATGAACCTGAATTACGTGAATATTTTAAAGCTGACATATTAGAAACGAATAAAAACATACATTACAAACATTAATTAATGAATTTTTGGTCTAGCTTGTTAGAGCTTATAACGATATCCCTGATCCCAATATATATTGGCACATACTGAGCCAATTTCTTATAAGCTTAGGTTTAGACAGATTGATCTAAAACTTAGAATAGGCAATCTCATGGCGTTTATTAAAGAGCGCATGCTTTGTTCGACCTATTGCGGCAGTTTTTATGGGCGAAAAACACAGTAGAATAGCTAAAAGCAACCCAGTTGGAGTTCCTCTTCCTCGCGTCCGCTAGACATCTTGACGCTGGAAAAAATGAAGGATAGTGATGAGGTGAAGACTGAGGAAAATGGAAAAGACGGGGTTAGAAAATATGATTTGATGAGGCGATTTTTAGGATCGAAAAATAATGTCTTCCCCTTTAATAATGCCCTCCCCTGGAGAAGGGTCGATAAATAATGCCCCCGGGGGCATTATTAGTGGTTTTACGGTATCTCTTAGGGATATAATAATATTTGACTGTTGGAGTACACTCGCCCAAAAATGGAGTGCAAGAGGCTTAGCACCTAGAAAAACGCTTAATCACCATCTTTACTCGTGTTACGACTAATAATATTGCCAACACCTCCAATGAGTTCGCTAAAAGACACAGAACTAATATTTCTTTATCACCAAAAATTGCAAAATCAGAGTAAAAAATTGTGTTTGCCCCACAGCAAAAACTAGCCTGTGCAGAGATTGTGCGCGACTGCCTCTAGTCTCTTTCTTGAAGCAGGGAAGCAATCGCAGCTATTATTAACATTCTTCTTAATATTTTTGCTAGCAAGAAGCCAGCAACACATACACACCACTAAATTAATTATCTCTTACAAAGAAGTAAGAAACTTCTTTCTCTCCTTCATCTCTATTCCTTTGTCGAAAAATAACAAAAAGACATTGGTGGATCACAAACAAGATGGATTGTTGCTAGCAGGCAGCAAATAACGCAAGCTTTTTTAAACATTCTGCTCATCTTTTCTGTATTTACGCCTCTTGTTTCTATGAAATTACTATAAACAGATCAAAAAATCATACAAGATCGGCCAGTAATAGAAAGCAAATAAAAAGTTTGAACCAAGCAACTGACAACGTAAATAAGGGTAGGGCGCTTAATCGTGTTAAATATTATATAAATAAAAAATCTTTTGTTTATACACTCTTTTGTTTATTAGTTTTACGCATTTCAATTATGTTTTTATTTATATAAAATATTTATATAAAATAGAAGGTAGAAGAATAGCATGGTAATACTACTGCAAATTCATTAGCTAGGGTGCCCGCTTAATAGAGTAAATATGGTATGCAGTTTACCCCCACATTTTTGAATTTTTTCTAATCGCCCAAAAATTCAAAAATGGGAGGAGAGGGTAAACTGCATAAGTACTCAATTTTATTATAACAAATTTCAAATACATTGAAATAATGTTTGGTTTCATAGGAATGCGTATTGATTGCCTCAGTGCCTTTAGTCTCATTTGCACCGGCATCCCTGCTTGTAAAAATAATTAGCCTCCGTCTTCTTTTCCGTGTCCTCGCAACCTTTATAATATCGTAAAACCATAAAAGTAGAAGTTTCTTACAAAAATTCGTCGAAATGATCACCAAAAGCAAAAAATCTCTTTGGCGCCAAATTCAAAAAACTAAAAATAAACGTAACAGACAGACACATGTTAAACATTTTTTAGATTCTTTTTAATAGAGCGACCCTTAAGCATATTCTCTTTAAAAATTTTTTTGCATCCTACCTAAATTGGTTTTTTTCAATAACTACGAAAGAAAGGAAACAAGAAGAATAAACATAACCATATAACCCGACCAACAGCTCGTCACTTCCTATAAATAACTGGGTACTACTGTATTATACCCCCCTCCTGCCAAAAAAAGTAATTGGGTTTCCTAGGTACATTGACCACATAAGGAGCATTTTTTCACCATTTGTAAGGGAACAAGGGCTGTATAGGGAGAGGAAGGGATAATTAAGGGGCCACTTTTTAAGGAAGGCCCACTCAACAAAAAGAAAAGATCTTGAACATAGCTTTGTCAACTCCAAGCCCCCAGGCCTCCGTTGCCCGTGTAGCGGCTTGAGAGTTAGAGATGCGCGCACAGACTTACCTTTGGATGAATTAGAGCAAGATTCTAGAGCAATAAATGCATTTCAGGCCTTTTTTACTATAGTCCAGTGAGAAAAACATGGTAAAAGGGCAAAAAAGGGCTAAAAAATTGCAAATGGGTTGCAGAAAAAACTGCCCTAAACGCAAAGGACCGCCCAAAAACGACTCGTCTTACCAATTCTAGGGCATTAAAATAGGCCAGGGGCGCATGCTACACGTATTTTGTGGCGGTTAAATTTGGGGGGTGGGGTATAATCCAGTAGAGTCGGAATTTCTTTATACAAATAAATTATACCTCAAAGTAACTGCTACACTCGTTGCTATTTATGAATGCGGACGTAAGTAAGCTCACCAGTTCCCAAATTTAGAAGATGTCAAACAATTGAGGTGCAGTTTTACAAGTTCTAATCTACCAATAAAGTTTAATAAAGCCTGGGAAGGAAGAATAGTCTGCTTATATAGTTGAACCTACTTGCAGATTGCACAAAAAGTGTGTCCAGCGATTTTTTTTGATGGTTTGTACGAAACGCTTTGGGCTAAATGTCACAGAGAGCAGCATGTGCAGAATGATAAGAGTTTTTATGCACAGCAAAGTGAAAATATCTTTCTGTGTACAGCTCTATTAAATTTTGAATCAAAAATTCTGACTCATGCTTTTTAAGCCGAGACTTCAATAAACACAGAAAAAAAAAATAGGCAATTAGTTAACACCATCAATTGCTTTGGCTCACGACTAATTCATAATATTCCTCTTTGAACTCTTTGATGGGGTTGTAAAATCTATCAAAATCACCATTACTTTGCGCATATTCTAGAAGCTGCTACATTTTGCAAAGAACTAAGGACAAAATTAATAATTCAGCATCACTATAATTACTTGCTTACCCATTACATTGCGGTAATTCAGCATTAAACTATTAAATGACTGACCGACAATTGGCAACTTTCTAACTCAAATAAAAACGCGCATAATCACTAACTTTAATATCAGTGGCATTTTTCTAACTAAGTATATATACAGTGTATACTCGAAATGCGTTTCATTAAACTCTTTTCATGAAACTCACCGATAATTCAACAATGACTAGAGGTTAGAGTGGAAGTTACAAGAGAGGTTATAATGACATAGAGATTTTGCAGTTTAGAGGTTACAATGACTAGAGGCTGGGCTTGAGAGTTTTTACACCCTACTGCATGTTTTCTGAAAAGTCTATTTATGAGATATGAACGCTGTGCTCAAATTAAGGTATGGGCTAAGCTGTTGAAAAGGCTGCCAGACTGAAAGTCCAAAATCAGTGCAGCAAAAATTACGATTATTGGCGGTACTTTATACAAATAAAACCCTCTGCCAAATCAAAAATCGTGGAATATAGTAAACAAAAAAAAAAAGAAAAAAAGCAAGAGAATATCTCCCATAATTTCATGAATCAATCGCTTCCATCCAAATGTACTTGTTCCACTAACAGCTCTTTTTCTCCTTCTTCTCTGCCGCACCAGCAGCTCTTAGCTTTTCTCCCCTACTTTAGCACAATGTCTATCCACCCCTTCTTTCCTGATTCTGCAAGCAAGCGTGCGTCTTCAGCCTGTACAGAGAATTTGCGTCAAAAAGCAAGGAAACAGAAGAGTTTGCTGTTGGATTAATAAGGAATTATGGGCATTGCGTTGGTCTTTCCTTCTTCTGCTTGTTCTGGTAAATTGCCTGCAGGGAAGAGACTCTGAAGAAAAGCAAAAGCGAAGCAGTTAGAAATGGTTGGAGAAAAGTTGTCTGGGAGGAAAGATAGCTACAGGTTCAGCTTCTGCAATTAGTCAGTGAGCAGTAAGAACGGCAAGGAAATCAATTGCCTAATCAAAACTTTTAAAGAAAATATCGTCTTTCTTTGCTTGCTTCGCTGTTCTTTGAACTGCGCAATAGATGGTAAGTAAGCAAACTCAGTGAAGATAAAGGTTTTACGATAATGTGCTAATCTTCTAATACTGATCACTAATAATTGGATCATGTAACACCTTTGTAGACTATGAACTAAGTAATTAAGGGCAGCCTAAGCAAAACTGCAGCCAGCCATTAATTTCAAGATCCGTGAATACTACTACTTCATTGTACACCAAATAAAACTTCTGCTCAAATGCAAATCCAGCAGAGTACCGATCTTTTAGAAACTCACGTAGACGGCACTACAGTCGACTTGAGTGTTTCCAAAAGTCAGAAGCAGAATGGCAAAAAACAGAGGCAAAAATAAAAAATATCGCAATCAAAATGATTCTGACTGTGACTTTTGGCTCTCTCTTTTATTTGTTTCTGAACTTAATTTAAACTTTTCTCTTGTGTTTTACATTTTGTAATATTTTCCACATTTTGGCGAGCGATCTCAAGTACGACCGAAGGATCAAGTGCAGCTAAGAAGAAAATAGGTTTTTTGTGTGAATTATTTGCATTGTTTTCATTCAATTGTCAGAAAGTCAAAAATCGAAGAAATGCTTTCCCAGACGCACTTGCAATACCAGGATTCCATTCAATTTGTTTATGCACCCACTTATGCGAAGGCTTTTCATAGCAATCAATCTAAATATTGAGCTTATTAATTTTTTGAATCATAATCATTAGTCTTGGATCATATTTTCAGTTTCCAAAAAGTTTTGTGCGATAATGCAGAACATTATTAAGAATATGCTAGGTGAATTACGAGTACGACCTTCAATTACGTGCGATGTCTGGTCATATAAGAGCATAAAGCATAAAACAAAACTTTAACGCAAATGTTGTGGTGCGTAAGTTCGTAAAGCCAATCAAAAAGAAGATCCAGATGCATGAAAATAGCATGGCAAAATAGCATGGCAAAATAGCATGGGGGGGAGGTGTTATACAGTAGTATAATACAGTAGTACCCAAAATTGGATGCTAGCGTATTATACTCCCCCCCCCCCCCCAAAAAAA
>BBSZ01004157.1:0-19384 GCA_000981365.1 Subanguina moxae | reverse complement strand
CACACATACCTGAGACATAAATCACTCGAAAATGACTCTGGGTGCATAAAACATGTATGCATACCAGAGTTTCTCTATGCAGTAAGCCCCAGTTAACAAAACTATGTTAAAGATCTTTCCTTAAAAAGTGGCCCCTTACTTGTCCCATAAATAAATCCGAGCGATACTCTTGACCATAAATGCATTTCAAGACTCTTCTTTGCGCAGCTCCAGTAACTAAAACATGTCCGGCTGTATTATGTCCGGCTGGATTATGTCCTAGCTGGATTATGTCCGGCTGGATTTTGTCCTAGCTGGATTTTGTCCGGCTGGGTTTTGTCCTAGGCTGGATTTTGTCCTAGGCTGGATTTTGTCCTAGCTGGATTTTGTCCAATCCCCTGAAAATAGCATGCATACCAGAGCTTTTTTATGCGGTAGAGCCCAGTTGACAAAACTATGTTCAAGATCTTCTCTTTTCCTACAGAGTGGGCCCTTCTTAGAAAGTAGGGTTGGCTTCCCTCCCATGAAATCACTAGCGGGAGGGATATTAGCAAAATATTTGAAGCGGGAGGGAAGGACGCGAAAGGCCAACCTTGTTAGAAAGTGGCCCTTTAATTGTCGCTTTCGCTCCCTATACAGCCCTTAATCCCTTAAAAATGGTGAAAAAATGCTTTTTAAATGGTCAATGTACCTGGAAAACCCAATTACTTGGCGTTAATAAGTAGCACCATAATTTCTTTAGAATATCTAACTTATTGGTTCCTTTTACATGTGGCACTTTCTTCTTTTATGAAAGTATTCATGATGAGGCTTCAATATATGATCTGCTGTCAATAGTAGAAGAAAAACTAAGGATAAACGAAGCAAGTCTGAAGCTAAAAGTTAATGGTAAAGTAATTATTATGGGAGCACTTACAGAATACGCCACTTTCTGACCCCAGGTACTGCACTTAGGCATACAACTTAGTTTCAGGCTTAGGGTAGGTCAGCATAGGGTAGCTGAGACTCAGCCTGTACCCTGTTTACCTATGTTTAGTGGTTCACAGTTAACCTAGGCTGGCCTAGCCCAAGCCTTAGGCCTAGTTGTATGCCTAAGTGTAGCACCTGGGGTCAGAAAATATTTTCCAATACAACTTTCCAAAAATCAACCTTCTGTGACGAGAAAATAGTTTTCTTATCGTTTTTAGTGTACTAGAAATGCTTAGAAGGGTCTAAAATTGGGGTCTATACTTGGCACCAGTAATGAATAAACTTTAGGTAGTGAATTGACTGTGAATGATAATAGAAATCTTCCAATCAGTGCATTTGGAATTGTAAATGGCTCTGCAAAGGTGGTCGTTAGTTTCCAATCGCATGTCTACATCGAACATGACTATGACGATAGAAATGAACGTTATAACATAAGAGTCCCTTATAGTGAGGAAACCACTCCTTTAAGTGTTTTAGAATTTCTTGGACTGAATACTGCAACTTATCGTTTGAAAGACGAAGAAGGCTACCTGCTAAGGCACAATCAAGGACTTGTTAGCCAATATGTGGATGAGAACAAAACTCTTTATGTGGTCAAACGTGTCTTAAGACAAAGAATTTAACTTTATTCAGAGTGTTAAGAAATATGTCCACTGTTCAAATGCCACAGCTTTTTCCATTACATACTGTCAAAATACCGATTTTTGTTCTATACCCTCAGACTTGGACTCCATGCTTCTCCAATTTTTACTCCGATTCAGACTAATTCATTATATCCATTGTAAGCAGTTACCGTAAATGTTCTAATAGAGCCCCCCCCCCTAATTCAAAATCGTGTTTTTGGCATTGTGTTTTTCATCTACTTTCTCCCAGCAAGTCTCAGGCAAGTTACCACCCAAATTGTAGCTTATTCTCTTAGCTACAATTTGGGTGGTAAGCTGTCTGAGAGTCGTCCGGAAAAAGTGGGTCAAAAGCACAATGCCAAAAACATGATTTTGAATTAGGGGAGGGGGCTCTATTAGAACATTTACGGTATATGCTTCATGATAAAAGTTTTGTTGAGATGTGCATTGCAAAGACAGAAGAATATACTAAAGTAAAACCAACATGGCATTTTAGAGATGCGGACTTGAACTTCAAGTTAAAAAGCGTGGATAAACTGCGCATATAAGAAATGTATTGAAAATTGTAACAGGAAGCGGTGTATTTATGCAAGCATGTATGCAAGTGGCGGGTAAAAAGAGCAACACGATTAGTTACCGGTTTGGAAGCCTTTATAGCTAAATTTGAGGCTGAAGGCTAGTCTAAGAGCGCCTACCCTGTGTACAGTGTGCGGAAGAGCCCTCAGCCTCACATTCCTTTTTAAAATTTAGAACTTAACGTCTGTCACTCTTTTTACCCGCCACCGACTTATGCTAACATATGGAGAAATATCAATGATGATACTTCAAAAAGAGAAAAATCTTCTCTAACCTCTGCTGTTGCTTCTCAAACCCAGCACATTGAACTCGTTCACTTCATATATACACTTTGCATTCCTGACCACGTTGTAACTTTGCTAGTAAAGTTTTTATTTCGCCCTGTGTCCAGGGGTGGGGCCAAGGTGCCAGGGATAGAGTTAACGGTGCCAGGGATAGAGTTAACGGTGCCAGGGATAGAGTTAACGGTGCCAGGGATAGAGTTAACGGTGCGGTAGGTGACAAAATAACGCCGCGCCGAAAACATATTTGAATAGGTCGCTGAAATTTTTCGTTTACTAATGAAAGGAGAAATAAAAATCTCTTGTGTATTCTGTGCTCTTTGTTTTATGTTCGATTTCACCAAAGCAATAGCCGAGACTACGGGATTTACAGCATGATTATGGTCCTTCAACTGCTTGATAAAATTGTTTCCACGAGCCAGAGTATGGAGACGAGCCTTACATCTACCATTTATCAATTGATATTTGTCACAGCGCCAATATTGCTTTTGCCCGTCTGGTTTGCTCAGCTTGTCCTTCACAAAAAAACCTTGCCATTGTGCTTTTTCAACTCCCAACCAAAAAAACCTAAACATACTTTGCGATGTTTTGTCCGCGGCGATGTTTTGGCACGGCGATGTTTTGGCCGCGGCGATGTTTCGGCCGCGGCGATGTTTAGCCGGGGCGAATGCAAAACAAGCACGGCTTGCTTGTATTGCTCTTGCCTATGTGGAGGTCAGATATCTGAGTATTTGACTCCAATACAAGCCACACACATTTTTGAGCATACAACTAAGGCTTAGTGTAGGCAAGCGTAGAGAACCAGCGTACACGCTTCTAGGACTTAGTTCTTGGGCCAAAAGTTTTTGACACACGCATCTAAAAATCTAGTGCTAATTAATTAATACTGGGCTAAAAATTTCTGGTGCGCACCAGGCGTCAGTCACTGGTGCGGTGCTGGAAAACGCAGACACTTGTCATACAGGGCCCATTTATTTGATCAGACCTATTTTCAGCCAGTTTTTGTTTTTTTTTCCTCCTCGATCAATAATTCTTTTGACACCTGCGTCTCTACCTCAAATTTCTGCTTTTCCGAACTGTTTTTTCATGGAAAAAGCACCTGTGGTAGATGGAGATGACACGTAAGAAGGTACTGCTTGCCTATTGCCGGGCTTCATCTCTTGCTTCATATACTTGACATAGACCTCCACATAGGCAAGAATAGGCTGTGCTTTTTTGTATTGGCCCAAGCTGTAGGTAAAAATGGCAGTATGCATGCATATATGCTTTCCATTTTCTATCACAATTTTCAGTATATTTCTTATATGCCCAGCTTAGCCATGCCTTTTTAACGGATTTGAGTCACTAGTAGAGTAAGTGCTAATGTACTGCTGGTTATTGTTTACTAAACACAACTCTAACTAGTGTGGATTTTTTTGACGCTACTAGACTCCCAATTCTCAGACCTACTGGGTTATACATCTCAACAAGTTATACCTAAGACGGAATTGGGAGGGGAAGGGAGTAATCAATTCGAATTGGCCCAATTTGCATTGGCCCAATTCAAATTGGGCCAATTCGAATCGCTGCCCTTTTTAACAGCTTTGTTTAAAATCCAAGTCTGCATTTGTATTTGCTTATTTAAGATTTATTAAAGATGCAGGTGGCACCACTTGTTTTGCTCATTGTATTGAGCTTCATGGTAGAGAGGTAGGTGAAAGTATACATTTGAAATGAGAAACCGGTATCGCTGTATTATACCCCCCCCTCCTCCAGAATACTTGGGTTTCCTAGGTATGTAGAAGCATTTTTTCACCATTTTTAAGGGATTGAGGGCTGTATAGGGAGGGGAAGGGACAATTAAAGGGCCACTTTCTAAGGAGGGCCCGTAGTATAAAACAGTGGAGTCGAGAAACCCTTGAAAATTGGAATTAACAATCCCTTTTCAAGTGCCCTCACACCTGACACCAAAACTTTTAGGATGAAGCACATAAAATCTTATAAAGATACTAGCTTTTCATGTTGAGGAGGTATTAGCTGGACCGAAAAGTATGTGTCACTTAGTTTCACGTCAGAGTAAGCGCTCACGCACCAGTAAATAGCTACAATACCCGACTCTCCAACCAGCAGTTGTTTAAGACAGCAAAACAAATTATTTTTTAAGAACGCTGGCTTGGATGTTGGCAGTGGGTTGCGGCAGCACTTCCTTCAATGTACATCTAAATTGCGAAAGTACATTGGGTGATTTACTACAACTCATGTCCAACAAATTGAATGTGCATTGGAAACGACTGCATTTGGACTGTCAAGGTAAAGTAATTTTTCTGACGCTACTAGACTCCCAATTCTCAGACCTACTGGGTTATACACCTCCACAAGTTATACCCAAGACGGAATTGGGAGGGGAAGGGAATAATATGAGGCCACTAATTGAAAAGGCCATTCACCCGTTCCCCTTATTGGACCAGGGCAAAAAGTGCCTCTAGATGCATTTATTGGCCCTATCCTATATATTGGGTACCGATTTTTGAGGCTTAGTTGTATACCTAAAGTCTAAAACGACAGAGAGGACCAAGTTATAAAAACGGTGCCCATTCTAGAACAGGGCCCATTTATTTCTCAGGAGTATTGCTCGGATTTATCTTGCAGGTAAGTCTGCACGCATCTCTAACTCTCATTTGAGGAAGGGGGTATAACCAAAGTTGTTCTGAGGATTGGGGGGTGTTTATATCGTAGTAGCGCCAGTAATCTTCTTTTTGTCACTTAAACCGTAAAAATGGTTCTTCTTAGTGAGAGATAGTGAGTATGATACGTCTGATGCCAAGTACCTAGACATGAACATAGATGTATTATGTGCAAACAATGTGTCTATTCGTTTCGAAGAGGAAATAAACGTGTACAAGGTCAATGAGCAACATGAAAAGTTGCCATATACTCAAGACACTACCGCTTCGGCTATCTTATCACTTGTTGTACCAGATCCCAGCGATTACTATCTCAAAGACATGCAAACATGTGATAGGCACCCTCTAGACAAGCGATCACAGGAATCCCTAAACACTATTGACCTAAGCCCTCCTTATATTAGTGGTCATCTTCTTATAGTTCCACTTTCTCTACGTCATCCACCAATGGTCTCTATGAGTTCAGAAGCACACTCAGAGTAACCAATTTCACAATGGTGGCATACCTCCCTTTAACACAACATTTTTTAGAGGCAATACCTTGTCTTTTCTTATATTTTGTGGCAGCACTTCCTATAATGCAACTATTGATATGGAAGCTACAGTGGGTGATTTACTGCGAGGAATAGCTAGCAGAGTGCGTGTAAATTCGAAAAAACTGTGTTTATACTTCAAAGGTAAAATAATGAACTGTTTTGACGCTACTAGGCTATATACCCCTCGATATATATACCCGCCCCTCGAAATTAAGTTTTTTAAAAGTGCTTAAAAACCATTTTTGAGTAACAATTTCGGCATAAAGAGGCCAAATAGCAACTTACAGCAGAATAAAGGCTGTATTGGGAGAGGAAGGGAATGATAGGGGGCTACTAATATGAAGGGCCATTCACCTATCTTTCTTTTCAGAACCAAGGCAAAAAGTCCCTCTAGATGCATTTATTTCTCAAGAGTATTACTCGGATTCATCTCGCAGATAAGTCTGTGCGCGCATCTCTAACTCTCATTTTGAGGAAAAGTAAAAGGGCTACTCAACCATATTTTATTGGGAAGAAGGTCTGTATAAGGGAGGAAAAGGAACAAGTAAGGGGCCACTCTGTAGGAAAAGAGAAGATCTTTAACATGGTTTCCCTTACAGGGGCCTACCGCATAAAGAAGTTCTGGTATGCATGCTATTTTCATGCATCCAGAGCTATTCTCGAGTCATTTATGTCTCAGGTATGTTTGTGTGGGCATCTCAAAAAAGCCCCTGAGCCCACGTCGCCCCCTTACAGGAAACGATTCAAGCTCGGCGGCTTTTTCCAACCCCAAGTTCTCGTAAGGGACAGACTTACCTACGAGATGAATCCGAGCAATACTCTTGAGAAATAAATGCATATAGAGGTACTTTTTGCCCTGGTTCTTCAAGGGAAATGGTGTGAAGGGCCCTTCAAAGTATATTACTCATATTATTTAGCAAAAGGGACTAAGTATACCTGGAAAGATGCTGCTTCTCAACTAATGCCTATGTGGCGTGATTATAGCAGACACAGTGAGATTACAGGAAAAACTAATACAAGAAAAACAGTAACCGTTTATTTCAAAGGCCAAATAAAAGTACATACAACCTACATAAATAAGAATAGGCCCAAAGTACTGGAATATACTCAAGACACCACTCCTTTGTCTGTTTTAGAACACTTTGGATTAAGTCTCAAGCATTACTATCTCAAAGACCTGCAACTGTGTGGTAGACACTATCTCGCCGAGCAATCTCAGCCTAATGATTATTTTGTAAAATCTATTGACCTAACGTTATATGATATACTCGATAATATCAGTGGTCATCTGCTTATAATTCCACGTCTAGAAACCAAACATTTACCAACACCTTCTATAACATCAGAAGCATACACAGAGTAACTAATTTATAAATTATATACAATAAAAGTTAAATTTGGGGGGGGGGGGGGTCTATAATCCAGTAGAGTCAAAAAAAAACCATCTATAAATTATTTCTTTAGGATTGCTAACTTATTAGTCCCAATTTCATGTGGTACTTCAATGAATTATGTGCACATTTATGATGAAGCTCCATTGAGTGAACTACTGATCAAAATAGCTAAGGAACTAAAGATAAATTATACGAAGCTGGAGTTAAAAGATAATGGTAAAGCAATTACCATCTTTTTCACTAACATAAGTAAAGAATGGACGACCCTACTAAAGTAGGACTCCCTCCGCCCCTCACATGTTTATACTGGAAGGGAAGTCACAATTAAGGATTTATATGTTCAAATCCCATCTTTCAGTGCTAAAATGGTTGGTCGAGGTTCAAAAACGAAGTTAAGTTTGGTCCCCCAAGGCAAAAGATTTTTAAAAAATTTTTTTTTGGGGGGGGGGGCGGTGGTATACTTTAGTAGGGTCAAAAAATATTAAGGTTTTAAATTGACTGAGAATAAGAATGTGGATGAGCTCAATCGTTGTTTTCCAATCAGTGAATTTGGAATTAAAAATGGATCTTCAGTAGTGTTCGTTAGTTTCCAATCACAGCTTACAGTTTTCCATAACGGTCATGAGGAAAAAGTTGCTTATACGGACAAAACCACTTCTTTGGATATTTTAAGCATTCTTGGACTGAATGCTGCAGCTTATTGTTTGAAAGAACATATTTTCGTGCTAAGAGACGATAAAGAACTCTTTGACCAAAATCTGCCTGACCACAAATGTCTTTATGTGGTTAAACGTGTCTAAAGACAAAGTGGTCAACTTTAGACGTCTATTCAGAGTGTGCCAAGTAATATACCCACTGTTCAAGTGCCACAACTTTTCTATACTGTTTTCCAGCAACTTTTTTCAAATAAACTTTTATAATTAAAAGTGGTTATTAGACACTTTTGGAAAAATCGATATTTGCGGAGGGGAGGTATAACCGAGTAGCGCTAATTCTTCCTTTGACGGTCAGACAGATCAGGTTCGTAGACAGTTAGTGCCAGTAATCAAGGAGTTTAAAGCTTAGTTTGTGATCAAGAAGAATTAATTAAGCTAGGTAAAACCCATGTAATCGAGTGCTGGGGATATAGTGACCAAAAAATACACATTCTTTATCTAAGCGTTCCAAGTAACAAAAAGCATCACTGGCATCAAAAAAATTTTTCTTTAAAAACCCACCTCAGGGATGCAACAGCAATGGAATTTCATCAGGCAAGCAATGCATCTGTAATCCGCTTGAACCGAAAATATCTGCAATTCCTGGCAAAAAATCCCCAGATGTACCTCGACTCCTTGTACATTCCAAAAGAAATTGTTTGCTCCATGGGCAGTGCTTGTGACCCAGCATGAAGATCTACAGGAAATTATGCAACACTAAAGGATAAAAAAAAACCTCTTCGTTTTTTTTCGCTGACTCCTTCACCACTTTAAGAGACAATAACCAGAACCACAAGTAAGCATCAGGTAAGATAAATTCTTTTTCCTTTCTCGTAACAGTCGAGATGACTTCTTGAACAAGACGAGCTTGGCTTCCAACTCCCTCAACACACTTCTTGAGATTGATAAAAATCAGAGCACTAGAGCGGATCTGGTTGTGAAGCCAACCTGAAGATCTCAACCTTATAACACAAAACTCTCGTCAACTTACAAACTCCCATATTTTTCCGCAAATGATTGACAGCTTCGAAATAACTGCTCATATCAACAAATTTTTTGACAAAATAGATGCTCTCGGGAAATTTAGCAATCCCATCTTTGAGCAAACGAATTAATTCTTTCGGCGAGAAACTCTTTGATTTCCTCATTTCATTGAGGTAAAACTTGCAGCGAAGCTTTTGGACAGCTGGTCTGACACGTAGACTTTTGGCCAACTGAGATTGTGTCGCAACCTTTTCAAATACTTTCCATTTCATCAAGCGATCACCATCAGTTATCTCTGAAAAAAAAGTAGCAGCCAGCTCGAGGATAATTTCAGCTTCATTGCCCAACCAATCCAGTTTTGAAGAAGTGTTTTCTGCAGAACCTTTCAAGAAGCAAATCCACCTATTCATTGCACGACCTTTTTGCTCAGACTCGTTTAAAAACTGAATGAAACAAATTGTAATCCTAAAGATCGTGGAAAAGAACACTCACGTTTCTTGTATTTCCGTTAGCACCAATTCGCAACAAAAACGCCCTTTTGGATAAATTCTGTAGAGCATCTGCGGAATAATCATCGGCATAAGGAAGGCGACGACAAAGAGCTTTGGCCATCTTGAGGTAAATGAGACGCATTTCTTGACACATTGACCACAAACTTGAGGAAAGACTGGAGAAGATCAATAGGAGACTGTTGACAAATTTCATAGAACCAACTTGAGCATTGATTCGTTCAAGCTGAATTACAAGCCAGGATTACAAAACCACACACCACATACCGTATTTTCAATAGTAAAACCCCATTCCCTGATTCAAAATCGTGTTCTTTACATTGCATATTACATTGCACCGACCTGGTCTTTGCAGATGACCCTTAGACGGTATCACTCGAATTCCTGGCCATAATTTGGTCGGCAATTACATAAGAGTCACCCTCTATAAGGGCAAAAACTCAATTAAGAACAAGATCTTGACTCAGAACGTGAGGCTTCATAAGAGAAAATACGGCACTTTATTACTACCACCGCCTCATAGCCAGAATAATCGGTGGAACTTACGGATTTGGAAAGATGAAAAAACGCCGACAATTTTTCAGTTTCATTTATATCGTTAGAGCTAGCTATATTTTGCAGGCGTAAGTGCAGTGCATTTTCCTTGGCTACTCCATTTTTATCTGGCCGAGAAAGTTCAAACTTCGCATACCTAAAAACAAACTTTGAAACCAAAAAGTCACAGAAATAAAAAGCTTACGTCAGCTCGCGAGACGACAACACTCTCATAACATCCACATCCTTGGCAGTTGACAACAAAAGAAAGAAATTGTCCAAAAATTGAGCCATTCCCTCATATGGGATTCTAAAGCTCGGAAATAGATCGGAAGAGAATCTACACAAAATTTCTTCTTGCGAATTGACAGGCTGCAATTGATAACATCGAGGTCGGACGGTTGGAAATGTAAACTTGCCATTCCGGGAATAATAGCCCCAAAGAGCTGCAACATCTTGAACACTAGATCTTCAGCAGAACTCTTATCCATGAATGTAAAAAGCAGCGGCCGGATTTGATCAAATGATACCCTTCTTGAAGGAAACTAAACATTCATTTGGTGAACCGAACAGAAACACGAATCGGATACAGGGCTGGTAGTTATAAAGATTAAAATTAGCCGCATATTTTTAGTCATAGTATTAGCACTACTGTTACCACTAGTGCTAGCAGTAGCACTAGCATTAGCCTTTAGCATTAGCGTTAGCATTATTCCAAGTATCGGTCAATATAACATAACTGACTTATTTTGCTTTTAAAGAACAAAAAATATACCACTGTAGAATCATTGGCAAAAATGTTTTAGTAAGTGCTACTGATAAGCCTCTTTAGTAAGAAGTTCACGCAGCGGATATATAGCGATAAGAAAAGTAATGAGTTTATCAAAAGAGAGTTTTTTACCACCATATAACCGCTATGTAAACTTCTCACCAAAAAAACTTCTTAGCAAAAGTATCACTTACCAAAAACATATTTACCAATGATTCTACACCCTAATATACACTCAAAGGGAAAAATAACGGTCAAACGATGGAATTTCTCATATTCGTGCCCATATTCATTCGATCTTATGTGAAAATTTCTTTCTGTGGCTGGTCATCTTCGATCATTAACAAATCAAGCGCAGCTATCGAAAATCTACACACAACAATGAAAGACGGACAGCAAAAACGAGTTCAACGGACAAAATTACCTTAAAATTAATTTGCTGGACAAAAAGATTCAAGAATCGAGACTATCCTAAAAAAAGTTAGCAAGCTAACACTCATGCTAACTTATTGCCTTGGTGCCCTTGTTGATTTTTAACATTAGCATTAGCTTTAGCCTTACCTTTTATAACTACGGCTAATGCTAATGGCTATAGCTAGTGCTGACCCCCCAACTACCAGCACGGATCACAAATACGCACCTGAAATAGATCAGAAGAAATTTCCGGACTTCTTACCGGCCGCCAACTGAACTGATTTCGGAATGTTTCAAGTTGTCTCCAGATTTCAGCTGCTGAATACAGTCTTTCACAACAGATCGCCAAAATCAAATCTTCCTTTTTTCTCATTTCATGCACTTCGTTCTTCAAACTTTCACTTTCATGAGTGGAAGACATTCCGCAAGTTTGAGACCTATGCCAGCCTAGAAATGACAACAAAAAATCATATGACTGGTTGCTTATCCAACGTTGAGTTTACGAACCAACTGCCCCATCATCTCCTAAAAGTACAAGAATTAAAAAAAATTGAGCAAACAAAACCAATTCACATACCAATTCGTGGCACACCACTTAACCAGAAATTCTCAAATCTTTCCTCAAGTTTAACATCTATAGAAGGCTGATCCATCACCGAAAAAAAATGAAACTCAGTCAAGGCTTGTAGACAGGCTACAGCTTGGTCAGCGAAGCCACACTCCATCAAGAGTTTGTTCCGATAAAGAATAAGCAAAACGAGAAAGTGGTCAATTGTCGCATCTCTGCCCATATCACTTCTTTTGGCAACATTTCTCAAGCATGTGTCGATCAAATCTATCTAAAGACGAGACATAGAGTCGAGTTGAAACAAGACCACGTCCATACCATTTCATTTTTCTCAAATTCTGAGCGATTGTGCTGTTTTCTCTGTATAAGCGTTTGCCACATTTCAATATTGCACGGAAACTCTCTCATCAGCTAAAAGGTTTTGGTTTCAATAACTTAAAACTAGAAAAAAGAGAGTCTTACGCATCTCTCTAATTCAAAGGTTTCGTGCGAAGCCGGTCCGAATATCTCTTCCACAATATCAAGCTGCTCTAGGCGGAGACAGATATTTGAGGGATTGACCTTCAATGCCTCACGCAATATAGATTGTTTCCTTTCATAGAGTGCCCGCTTGTTCCTAACTTCCGCTTCAGCATCCCCAGTTTCTTCATAAGCCATCAACTGATCCTAAAACAAATACTGGAATATAGCAGCGAAAATGCCAATAATTGTTTCCAACCTGCAATCGAATAAACTTCATCCAGGCATCTACATTATTCGGTTCCCGATTGATACTGACAGAGAGCAGAACTCGCTTCTCTTCTAATCCATGTTTTTCCCATGATGAAGCTTTATTGGTTTGAAGCTGATCGAGATCGACTTTTATAGATCGAGTCGGAAACACGCCCTCAAGTCGAAATTAGCTCGTCACCATTCTACAAGACAATAAGATTACCTGTTCTTTACAACCTTTTGCAAAGATCATCGGAATAGACTCCACATCAGCGCTTTTAATTGACTCCCTATGGTGAAGTATTCTTTGAGACTCCTGACCTACCGCTGGGCTTCTGTCAAAGAAATTAAAGTAGCGCTCAGTTTTGGAAGGAAGTGCACCCTCAGAAGAATCAATGACGCCGAATAGAGTCGAAAGAACACCATTTACGGAATAATGCTTTGCAATATCACAACTATAGGGTTGATCATATTTGAGATTACTAGGATCACCCTTTGTGTCCACCACCAAATGCGCAGTTCTGTAGCTGTATTCTAAAGGCCGAAGAAGCGTCCAGGGATTGTTCTCTACGTCAAATACCTATGAGAATGATATTTTAGATCTATGGCAACAGTAACAAAAAACGTCCTTACGTTCGCAACCTTAACTTTTTTAGAACTATTTCGGTTGTCATTGAAGATTTCTACAGAAGAAGAGCGGCTTTCGTCCGACAAATGATTCGAACTGTTGTGTAATTTTGATCTTCGATGGCGCTTGCTTTTCCTATGCTTCGCCTGACTCTTGCGACCGCGACTCTTCTTTCTCTTCTTCTTGACTCTATTTAAGTTTGAGACCTAAATTTTAAGTAATTAGACTATGCCGATGAGTAATAGTAAAAGCAAAAGACAAGCACCAATGGTGGGAAGTCATCAGTCTCGGAATCGCTAGCAATAGAAACCCTTTTTATGCTGTACTTCGAACATTCTTCTCTTTCACGCCTCATTTCAGCATACTCTTGTTGTAATTTCTTGACCTTTTCTTCTCTTCTTCTCGCTATCAGACACGTTTCAAAATCGGCGATGGTTCTTCGAGGAGCAACTATTGAATCAGAAGACAGCTTCACTGACAAATCAGACTGTTCAATTCCAACAGAAAACGGCATCATCGCTTGAGGCGTAACTGACATAGCAGCCTGTGAAGAGGAGTAAAAAGATGATTGACTTGGCGGTTGCTTCTGCTGTTGGACAAACTCATTTTGCTGCAAATTTCGCACTCCAACAGCCGTTGCATGAAGCTGCTTCTTTTCACTATTGTCAATATATTTTGGGAATCGCACATCAGGAGTATGATTCTTTTTGTCGGACATTGTGCTAAAATTAGTAATTAGTCTGTGCAGAAAACAATTTTTACACTCCAGATGAAAATATAGTCAGACTTTGATAAAGCTGCCGCCAGATGCAACGACATCCTCGACTCAAAAAAAAAAAAGAAGTTGTCAATGCAGAAGAAGCTATACGAGATTCGTTAACGCGCCATTTTGGTAAGAATTTTTTCTGGCACCTGTTATTATCTTTTTGATTACCTTTCTGTTAAGTTTATAGGGTGGCAAATTCAAATGTATACAAACGTCTTCTCAAGACCCAACAAATTTGAATTTTTGAGAAATTTTATGGATTTATGTTATATAGAGGTGCGATTTCCTGGCTGGAGTCGGGAAAAACTTGTGTTATACATAATTTTATGTTATTTAGAGTTATGTTATATAGAGGCACACTTTGCTCTAATTTCTTTCAAACCAATTAAATCATTCGTAAGGTTATGTTACATAGAGTTTTATGTTATATAGAGCAGGCCTGTATTTTGAAAAAAATTATCCTCCACCTCCACCTCCGACCTCCGGCTTCAAAAATTTTTTCCTCCACCTCCGACCTCCGGCTTCAAAAATTTTTTCCTCCGCCTCCACCTCCGACCTCCGGCTTCAAAAATTTTCTCCTCCGCCTCCACCTCCGACCTCCGGCTTCAAAAATTTTCTCCTATGCCTCCACCTCCGGCTTCAAAAATTTTTTCCTCCGCCTCCACCTCCGTCCTCCGGGGCGGAGGCGGAGGGGAGGAAAAAATCCTCCCCTCCGGAGGATTCCTGCGGAGGCCAACACAGGCTTGATATAGAGTTATGTTACACAGAGGTTCGACTGTACTAAAATGTAGCTTATAATCTAGGCTACATATTGGTATATAACATGCCCAGAAGACACCAGCAGAACATTGGTGAAAAACATTGCCACAAACAAGTTATTTTGAATTTAAAGGGCCGCCTAATTAGGCAATTTAAAATAGGGTCTTCAACGAGTAAGACTAATATTTTCAGCCAAAAATCAACAGTAAAAGGCAATGAACCGGATCATTGCATGGATTTGTCCAGGAGATCCAGAGAGTATATTTGGTCCTGGAGGTTCAGAAGGTTTATGTGATCTGCCGTGAACAATACGTTTACCGGGTCTAAATAGCCTACCGGGTCTATAGCGAGTATTTCAGCAACGCGTAAGCATTGTTAAGGTCACAGGCTCAGAGAAAACGTGAAGCGTTTCTTTTCAGCTCTTTTAGCCCGGTCCCTAATTTAACCGAATCTAAATAACTATAAGAGACTACAAAAATAAAAGATATTCTCAATATCTGGGGAATTTGGGTTATACCCATCCAACCCTACTAAGCCGGTCCTAATTTACTAAAAACAATAATCAACGCTTTATTCACGATAACAGCAAAGGTGGAAACCATAAACATCAATACCCCCTAACTAAGGCAAATTTTTTAAAGTATTCTCCTAGTTCCTGCGAGATGTCGTCTCCTTAGTCATGTTCGACGACTTGCTGCTACCACTCATTTGCGAAGTTTCATCCAAAAAATGGAGAGCTTGAAACACGGATTGAGTCTCTTGGATTTCATTCCCACTCTTGCCCGCTAGTGCACTCTTAGGAATGGTCTTTGACTAAACAGATTTAAGAAGCATAAGCGCCACACAAAAATTAGTAGCAGACCTTTTTCTTCTTTTCTTTTTTCGGTTTTATCTCTTTCGACTCCTTGACTTCGTTATCACGCAGATTCATTAGCTGCTCTTCGCGCTTCCGTCTCATCTCTTCCGACCACACGTCTAGTTTCGACAAAAGAGCAGACGATCTTTGCCTTTCAACAACAACAGGCTTTCTCTTTGTATTACCTTGCTTTGGCCTGGTTTGAGTCCCTGCCTTGAACGCATTCCCTGCATCTCCTTTAACCCAAATTAATGGACCTTGCTTTACTGGAACGGATGTGAGACTTGGAAACTGCTCCGTAGAGCTCAAAGAGACTGACAAACGATTTTGTCCAACTGTAGAAGAAGAGCCTTGCTGCTAGAGGAAAAATGCTTTCATTTGTGAAAGACCTCGTCAAAATAAACAGACCAATGAACTAAAAGTGGGAGGTGCATGATGAGAGCTACTAGGCAGATTGGGAAATTCGTTTTCCTGATTGAAAGAAGACGGTACAATGCGCACTGGACGGAGATTCGCTTGTGCTGAAGGCGTCACTGTAATTATGTCGGACCTATTGACTTCCTGTTGTCGACTAACTGATTGCTGTTGAGACTGATTACCGCCATTCCCTTTCAAATTCCTCGTGAAGGCAAAGTCGAGTTGAGAATTACGTTCATGATGTTCCCTCGCCTAAAACGATTTCATTCGCCTGAGACGATTCAGCAAACGATTGGTATAACGACTGGTGGGTTTAATACAGTAGTACTCACTGAGAGTAAGTTTTGTGTTAAAAAATGTCCAAACTATAAAACGTGACATGGTTGGTCTAGACGGTTACGGTTATATATTCCGCCGCATATATTCCGCCACATGCATTTCGCAGCAATTTTTTAAACTTACTGTCAGTTTCGTTCCTCTTTTTGGGTAAAATTAGCTGTCGAACTTATTATATTGCTACAAATTTGCAATTCATGGCAAATGATTGCCTACTTTTTGTTGGGTTGCGCTATATATGTGGCGGAATATATGCGGCGGAATATATAACCATAATCGTCTAGCCCTAGAAACCATAAAAGTCCAATGTTTCTGTAAACCACTGCGTGAAAAACAAAAAAAAAAAGTGTCAGTGCCAGGCACCGAACTGGCTCAGATAACCTAGAAACTGGAAGTTAACCTTATGAATAGCTAACTCAGTTCGATCACGGAAAGCAATTGGAATTTCTTCGCACTCAGGATATCGGCACGGACAGTGTTTCATCCGGTAATGTCGGCTCAGAGCGTTTCGGTTCCTCAATCGCAACCTTTTCAAAAAAATGACAATTTATTCACAGGCAAGTTACCTGTAAAATGAATTTTCTTGAACTCCATCTTCCTCACAGATTGCACAATAGAAGTGGTCCTTTCTTAAATGTTTGTACTGTTCCTCCCTGTCGAAGAAGCGCTGATCACAAAAAAAGCACTTTGGATGACCTAAATACGACATTAGCGAAACGATATATGAATGCAGTCTCAACACAGCGGCAACCTCGGGAACCCACCCAAGGTGTTGTTAGATCAAGGGCGCTCTCATAGCAGGGTGCATCCCATGATTTCGCCGGGACATAATTTCGTCGCGGCCGTTTTTTCGTCACGCATAAAATCATACCCTGTCTCACCTAGCTTTAGCGGTTCACGGCTAACGTGCGCTGGCTCCACAAGTGGTCATCCACTTGGTTTGACTGGTGCATGGATACACACTTAAACTTTTAACCTTAAGCTAACTCGTGGCTAGTATTAGTGTGAGACATTAAGCCTAAATGAAGCAGGGTATACGTTGGTTCACAAAACTGTCTTATATTAGGAAATTCTACCATGTTTTTGTTACTGGAGCCGGGCAAAAAAAGTCTTTAAATGCATTTGTGTTCAAGAGTCTTGCTCGGATCCATCTCGCAGGTAAGTCTGTGTGCGCATCTCTAACCATTCAAGCCTCCTACGCCCCCTCGCAATGAAATCATGTCCCGACAAAATCATGGCCTCCTTTGGTTATACCAAAACATAGTTGTATGGAGACTTCTCCATAATGCGGTTTTCAAAGCTTACCTTGAAATCCCGGCTCTCTCAACTTTCCATCCATATGTTTCAGAAGATTTTCTCGAGAGTAGAGCTTGCGATCCTTACTTAGCACATTGACATTTTCTGTACACAAATAACAGAAGGAAAGGTGATGCACACCAGCCACATGCTGATGGAGAGCTGCAAACGTGGGAAAAGACAGCAAATTGGCACTAAAATTTTTTGGTGACTCAAGCCAGAATCAATTTTTAGAATTACTCTGGACATTTGCTGCACTTATGAGCCATGTAATTGTTGAAGAGTGGAATAGCAGCCACATCTACAAACTTGATCCCGTAATTGGCTGCCTGCTCATAATGAATTGTCGATTTGGGCAACACAAAGGCAGTTTGAGAAGCAGTGACGGTGTCAAAGTAGAGCTGGAAAAGATCTCAGTCAAAAATAAAGTTGAGATAGATTTGGAATACAAAAGCACACACCGTATCAATCTCGTCTCGACACTGTGGACAAGTCTTTGACTGACCAATAATTCGCAAGCGAATAGAGCATTCCATGCAGATCGGATGAAAACAAGGCCCAACACCAAAGAAAGTTGAATAACTACAGCAAATGCCACACTCCTTACGCTGATTCCTTCTTACAGCTTGAGCTCGCTCATTTCGATGCTGAAAATAATTTTGTAAAACATAAGACTGGAATTGTGGTTACCTTGTTTCGATTGTGAATCGTATTCGGAATATCATCAACAGACTTCGGCTTACTCATCTCAGCCATACGATCAAGCGACTAAAAATACATCGTCATGACAAGAAGCTGAGTGAAGTTACGCGACATTTGCGCACCAAAGTACATGGCTGACTGTTCTTCGCTATATGTCTACTAATACCGTACAATAACATTCTAAAGAAGGTTTGTCGGGGGTGAATTACCGTTTTATAAGCTATTTTTCTATTTTTAATATTTTTTTTTGTTTCTTAGACCAATACAAGCCATAGCCAAACATTTTTGGGCATATAACTAAGCCTTAGGGTTAGGGTAGGCCAGCAAGCGCCAGGTCAGCAAAAAGACAATTCTACACCAGAGCCCAACTACTCAAGCCACACAATCAAACCAAGTGCGCAAACCAATACAAGAAAACATAATAATAAAACCGATAAAACAAGGCATTGATAGACGCAGAGGCTCCTACAAAGCAAAAAAACTCAACAATGTCGTGTAACCGCTGAGTGATCAAAATGAATCAAACAAAATTCCTTGCAATATGTTATACCGCAAGGAATATACCGAGTATAGCTAGCCCTCGGGAAGCGGCGAAATTTCCCTGCGCCATACCTTCATGTGTTTAATCAACTTCACTTGGTTTAGCTACTTAAAGGGCTTGGATACCCTTTAGATAGCTTACTTTCAGAGAGTATCTTGCACCAAAAAAGCACTTTTCATCTATTAATCTCAGGACCCGTATTCAAAACTAGAATTACCCGGTAAATATTTACCGGGTAATAAAATTATCCAATCCGTATTCAAGTAAAATATTAGCCCGGTAATTTTCATTTACCAGGGTAAATTAATTTTTGAAAAATGTGCCCGGGTAATTATTTACCGGGTAATTATTTACCCCGTATTCAAAATTAATTACTCGGTAAACAATTACCTGAGTAATTTCCTAGCGTTTTGAATACCAACTAACATTATGCGCACCATCAACTCTCATCAACTCAATAAATAAATAAAAAAAAAACCATCAACTCAAAAAAAAAAAACAAAAAATAATCACGAGATTCATTTATGAGATATGAAAAGTAATTGAATACCTTGACGATTAAAACGATAAACATGGTTTTTATTCAACAATTTTTAGTCCACACAAAAAAACGGCTAACGCAGATCGAGAGAGCATTAAAAGCTGGAGTGTGAACATCAATACAAAAAAGTAGGCCGGAGAGATCAAAAGTGGGAAAAATGGCTTAGAAGGTCGAGGGTAAATAAAATTTACATGCCCCCTAGCAAGTAAATTTTTTTAACGTGAAAATTACCCGGCGGGTAATTTTATTTACCCTTTTAGCCGGGTAAATCCATTAATTTTGAATACGAAAATTACCGGGTAAAAAAAGTACCCGGCAAATAATTGCCGGGTAAATT
>BBSZ01004152.1:0-17664 GCA_000981365.1 Subanguina moxae | reverse complement strand
TCGGGACGGGATTTTTAGCCAAAAAAATTTCGGGATCGGGATTTTGGCAAAAAAAAAATCGGGATCCCGTCGGGATCCCGAACAAATTTTCGGGATTGTTTTCAGATGGAAGTTTTGGCTAGTTTTGGGTTTTTGCATGAACAAACAGGCCCTTTGTGCTGCCACCCGACATTTTGATACATTTCTGGCACTTTGAACATTTCGCTTCGGTAGCTGACAACTTCTCGAAAAGCCCAATACACCAAATTACACTCATCTAAAAACTACTTGTTTAGTCGATACAAAGAAGAAATTCAACTGTCATATATGACAGAAAAACATATAAGCGAGGGGGTAAAAGCAATAAAAAATTTCGTAAACATGTAAAAATTTTGAAAAATTTAATCAAAACATTGTTAAAAAATAGCGCTTCGGGATCCCGAACAAACTTCGGGATCGGGATCGGGATTTTGGTAATCGATCGGGCGGGATTTCGGGACGGGATTTTTGTCTGAAAATGCCTCGGGCGGGATCGGGATCCCGACGGGATCCTGTCCCGTGCACATCACTATTCAAAAGCAATGGAAAAAATACATAGATTGAATAGGATGAATATGAAATGTTTGAGGGTAATCCTAATTGAGGTATGCTGACATAATTAGGAGTGTATTTTGTAAATGTCAATAAAGTTATTTCTTGTCCGTTGCTAATTCGTCTAATAAGGTAAGTGCTCTCAGAAAACGTCCGCAGATATATATGACCGAACATATGTCTGATTTAAAAATGTCTAGATAAGTAAACACTCTAGTATATTTAGGACACTAAGTGTATTGCCTCTGCTCTAATCTCTGTCCTTATCCTATATGATGACCGTCTTATGCATAAGGATGGTACTAGAAATCTACAAGCACCCTAAATAAAGTGTTTGCCTTGGAGACATAAGTGAAAAGTCAGAATTTTTAATTTTCCTACAACACCCAGTGCAGAAGACATTTCTTTTTTCCGGTTTTACTCTATAATAATTACTTTGGAGATCTTGCCAATTTTTTTGTTGTTTTCGTGTTTCCTTGATGAATGTTTTCCCAAAAAAATTTACTTGTTGTCACCACGCCAGCTAAGTAGATCAGGTTGGGATAAGAACAGTAGACTGCTCCTACCATGCTCCAATATCCAAGCACAAATCCCAGCAACCACAAAATGAGAATATCAGCCACTCCAATATACAACATCAATCTAAAAAGTCTATCTTTTAAAGAACATTTTCCAGAGAACACTTATAGCAAGAATTTTTCTTGTGTTTGTAGATAGAGACAAGACAAGGGATATAGAGGATGTAGAACATGCCACACATAGCAATGCTGGCCAGCCCTTCAATCAAATGAGTTCGTTTTTCCAATGGGACATCCTCCACCCGGAAGTCGGTGCAATTGTAGAGGGCGTTAAATTTTTCTCGATGAAATACGTATAAGTTCATTGCAATAATTTAATAGCAAGCTTGAGCCTAAATAAAAGTTTTCAGGTTGCACATTAAAAAAGGCGACCTAGGTAAACCAGCATTTTTAAAAGGTTGGGTCTCAGCAAACCCATGCTGACCTACCGTAAACCTAAGGCTTAGTTATATGTCTGGAGTCTGAAAATACCATTTATAAGGTTGTTTACCTTGCGGACCAAGGTAAAAAGTTAGGTATATCGCAGTAGAGCCGGCTCTTGCCTTAGTTAACCTTTATTTGCTATATAAAATTGGGACAACTGCATACCATATACTTCTCGAGACAACTCAAACAATTTTCATTCAAATAAAAAACCCGACAATGATACTTAAACAAACTATCGCTCTTATATGAAGATTTGGATGCTTTAAAAATTAATGAACTAATGAAATATGGTGTACTTAAGAACGAGCAGACAGTCTATAAATTTGTATGTTAAGTCACACAAAGGCAACACTTTCCATTTAATTTTTAGCTTCTCACTTTTTTCCCACTAAAAACATGTGTAATGTTGCGTTATGATACAAAAATTCACTCCAAGCATAACAACTAGCACGCTATTTTGCTGAGTCAGCTCTTTGTTGTAAAAAATAAAAATGTTAAACCTTTGTTTATTCTAGAAACCTTGTTTGGATTTGATTTTTCAATTAGCCAAATTTTAGGGTCGGAATTTCGAAAGACTTAAAGTAAACCAATTTTTTATTGATCAAAATGCCGTATTTCCTGCAATGTTTTCATAATTGACATGATATCTGACATTGACACTGACATCTAAATGACACTAACACTGACACTTGATGTCAGAGTCATTTTAAGTGTCAGTTTATTTGAAAATGTCAGTTTCATTGTTCTTTTTAAACGTCAGTTTATTCAAATATCAGTTTGACAGGTTAGCCTTACACCTTAAGCATCTAAAATGACTTCTATGAACTAAAATAACAATTTTAACATTTTCCTGCAATCTTTTAGAAGCTTTTAACGATGTTCCGGAAGCGGCCCTCGGCTCGGCGGCTTATCCGACGTCTGTGTTTTTGTGAGATCTTGAAACTGACTTCTGGCTTCAACTTCAAACCCACTACAATCCTTCTATTCGCCTCCCCCATGCTTTCACATTCTTTTACGTGATCGAAGTAGGTCCAGCACCATGTGGTCGGCTTTTTTGCATGTGCAAACCTCGTCTAAAATACTCTGTGCACGAAAAAGGTTTCTCAGAAACTAAAAAATAATAAAACTAGCTTGTACCAAGTGGACATCCACTTTACCAAGCTAATATAGAACTGGTGCTGGTTTTGCATACTCAGATACTTGTCTTAAGATACTCTTAAGGCCGAATTAAATTCCGATTCGTATTTGCGCCATTATTTTTTGCTGCTGCTGGCATTATGGCAGGCTTGTTTCTCTACAAGTTAATGCAACGTTTTTGTGAGCCTTTTTTATGTTAACAATTTGCTAAAACGATGGGCCTGTGTAAGTGTCCAAAAAGAAAAGTGACTAACCTGTTTTGCTTCGAACATCGTGTATGCTATGTTTATTATCTTTTTTTCCGCCTTTTGATACCGTATTTTAGGTGAATGTGTGTGAATCATGTTTGGTTGCCAACCATCAGTCTGTAAGTTTTTTTTACCCTAATATATATTTAATTTTGGCATGTAATGCTTCTTCCAGTGTGTTGTGCAAACTTATCTCTCTTGGCTAACTGACAGTGACTACGATCCAAATTGTCTTTTGTGTTCAGAAGCTTTTCTTTCGAAAGAGAATGTTAGGTTGAAATGTTTTCGTAAGTTTTTATTAAAGGGCCATTGCCGTTGCAGACAATGGGCAAATTTGAGTGATCGCGGAACACTTTATCTTTTGTCTATCTATATACTTTTTTGGATTATTGTAACATTTTTGGAGTTCCATGAAAGATTGGTGTGCGTTTTGCAAGTTCGGAGTGGAAATTGAAAATTGATTTTTTCCTCAATACCCCAGTTGAAACATTATGTTTTTGGTATCGTTTAGAAGCCCTATTTCTCTTTTTTCGATTGGTATATTGTTTTTTTTTACATCAATAACATTTATGTTTTAGAATGGCCGATCTGAGAATAGGTATCGTGCGTCTTTGGCAAGAGCAACAAGAAGGTACTGAAATTGCTCGCGATATGAGTGTTCTACAACCAACCTTTTCAAAAGCTCTCAAGTGTTTTCGTAAAACCGGCAGTAAAGAAGACAGAGTCAATTGCAGCGTTGAAAGCTCCGTTGGTGAAAGAATAAGTCGATATTTCACAAGAAACGTTTCAAAAAAACCATTGACAATTTTCCAAGACGACTATGTAAATGTATTGCAGCTGGTTGTGGACATTTTAATTAAATATGAATGAAGTTTATATACCAATCAAAAGAAGAGAAATAGTGCTTTCAAATGGTACCAAAAACTTAATGTTTCTATTTAGGTATTTAGGAAAAAATCAATTTTTAGTTTCCATTTCAAACTTTTGGGATACACGTAAACTGAGTCATAAGAGAGACATAATAGAAGAGACTCAAAACAAGAACCCTCTAACAGCGCATGTCGTCTTATTAAGCCCTTCTTTTACATTCCAGAAATTTTCTCGGAGTTTTCCCTAAGATGGTTTTATTCTCAAGTATCTACAGCCTTAGTGTTGATTGATCGATGTGTTTCTTTTGCAAGTAATCACTTTCAGATGTCTTTCATTGGGCTTGTCTGAATGCCCGCTTTTCTCAACTGCCAAATACCACTGCGCCAGCTGGCTACAAGTGCCCCAGTTGTCTAGATTTTATATTTCCAGGTTGGAAACTAAAATTTTGGTTTCCTATACTTACCTTTTCAGTCAGCAACCAGACTTCCCCGGTAGTTGATCAGCTCCGTAAAAAACTGGAAACTGTAAACTGGGCCAGAAATGGACTTGGTCTCCCGACAGTAATGGTTTATTTCCTCACGCAAACTTACCAGCCTTTTTCCTTAAGTTGCCAGAGCTTGATTCCAACTCTGAATTCCCCAACAATTGCAAGTCTCGAACAGAGCCGATGCTTGTAAAAAGTTTGCCGCCAGTAATGCCGTGTGAAAATCATCGTTCAAATCGAAGCTCATTCTCTATCAACATCGAAGACCAAAATGGAGCTCCACATGAAAATCCTTTTGAAGTCAACACTTTCACAGGTAAACTTTGAGAGCTTTTGCTAAAAAATTAATGCATATGCAGTCAAGCCTGGGTAATCCACCTCTTAATAGTCTTCCATTGCCCCAAGGTGCAGTCCCGATTTTCAGTAATTTATCTGCCTCTATGATCCTTCCCCTCGGTCCTTGAGTGGCAGATTGGTGAGGACTGAGTACATCTTGCTTTTAGATCGATCCAAATTGTTGGGAGACCAGAAGCATCATGCTCGCAACATGCCTTCTCAAACGCTAAACCATGATGATCTTAATGACTCCAAATATACTAAGAAGACTACTGAGCGTGAACTCAGGCATTTTTTGGCAGTTTGCATTGGAAATTATGTTTGACCATTTTAGAGTCAAATTAGCTCGCCTTCCTCGCAGTGTCAAGCGTGCCCTACTGGCTTTGTTGGTGCTTTCAATAGTTTATTTAGTTGTCTTTAACATGGGTGGAAGTCGGAGCACTTCCATCAACGAAGACCCCATGTTTGATCCACATGCCAATCCACACATTCGAATTGAGCAAAACAAGATGGATTGAAAGGCCTGTCTTCTGTCAATTCATTTGCAAGAAATATTTTTGGTACTTATGGATTATTGGATCCCATTTTCAAATATTCGCCAGAATTATTCATTCTTAGTTGTTATTAAGCTTGAAAGCCACCAAGTGAGTCTTAGCCTTGCAAATGTTTGAAAATGAGATTGGATAACCCACAAGAACTATATTTGATTAAAAAGCTGGCGTTTATAATTCTGTGATAATTTATTAATTACTTTTGACTTACTGCGTTGTGAAATAAAGCTTTATATGGATTTTGGAATCTTTTCTTTAACAACCGGACCGAGGTGTTCGCTATAGAAAGGTGAATTTTATAGGAGTGATGTGGAAAGGGAGGGTTGACTGTAGACATAAAAGCCTAAATTTGAGTTATTAGTTGCAAAAATATATTTTTTTGACTCTAGTGAAGCATAGCTCGGCTTTATCAAGAAATTGACGCTATTAGAATATAACCCCTCCATAAAATCGAGTTTTCTATAAGTGTTTAAAAACCATCTGTAAATAATAATTTAGTTACAAAGAGGCCAAAATAGTAACTTAGAGGGAAGTAAGGGCTGTGTTGAAAGGGAAAGGGAAGGGCGCCACTTTTTGTAAAGATTATTTACCCATTTTGCCTGCTGGATCTAGGCAAAAAGCGCCTCTAGATGTATTTTTTGAATCAAGAGTATTGCTCAGATTCATCTCGCACGTAAGTCTGTGTGAGCATCTCTAAATATCAAGCCCCTTTCACTCTCTTACAAGGGCGAAAGGGGCTCGGGGGCTTTATAAATTTTTGAATGACAAAAACATGTTTATTCTTCACAAGCCTGAAAGAAAGATAAAAAATAAATGATGATGCCATTAATTTTGGCTTTGTAGAATACTAAAATCATTTTGGAAAAGTCTATTGGCCCTAACAAGAAGCCCTAGCCCTAAACGTTGGGCTAGGCCGCCATAGGTTAGCCGAGACACAGCTTATAATTTATGGATCGCCCATAATTTTGCGCTTTCTTCACATATTTCAATCTGTTTGCGTGGGTTGTCTTTGGTCTGTAGTTCTAAACTAATTTCTATAGAAAATTGGTGCAGTAAGTCTTGTTCATATAAATACCAAAATTTGAGAAACCAAAAATTTCACCTAGGAAACAGTAGGGCTTGCTCATCTACAATTTCCAAGCTAATTGGATCCCAAATAAGCTTTTGCGTGGCAATAGCAAGCAAATGTGCAATCACAAGATTTTCTATTCCTTATTAAAATAATTCATGTGAAAGTTTGTATGAAGAAGCTTGCCCACTACTCTTTTAAACAAGCGTTGCGCAACAGTCAAAACGACGTGTTTTTGCTAATATCTTACTTATCCAATAAATTTTATTAGAAGCTGGTTTCCCCTAAATTCCTATGAGATAATTACCCGGCCCTAGTGTCAAATGGGAAGCAATTTCTCACCTTGGTCGCCCTGTTATTTTAGACCCTTCTCAGCGTACACCCTAGCCTGTCAAAAGGTACTAAAAAAGTTTCCCAACTCGAGGAGGCACTCAGAGGTGTCAGTAAATTAAACTCCGACTGTGTTGAGCATGATTTTGTATGCTATATGTAAAGACCTGTTTACAATGGTGGTGTTTGGCTGTGGCCTTTGGCTGTCTATTGTAAACACTTCTTACAGCTACAACTTAACAGCGCCATTGTAGACAATCCTTAAGGGACAGTCGGTGCCATGTTTTATGTGCGATATATCCGGCATTATTTGACGCCCACTGTCCTAGAAATTAAAAAATCTCCGGTCCGATGTGCGCTCCCACTTTTTTGAAGTTTTTGAAGTCGTATGTCAGTCGTCCGTTACACCTCTGTTGTATATCTTAGTTTAGATTGCTATTTTCTCGGCTCTTAACCAACCATTTGATGAATTTTTCAACTGAGGAATCTCTGCTTGTACCAGAAGGTAGTCTCAATTTGTATTCTGTTGATTTTACTGCCAATTCGTAAAAAAAAAAGAGCAAAACTTAGAGTCTAACAATAGCCTATATAGAGTGACTATCTTGGGATTCAAGGTATAATATTTGGCACTTATGCCCTGTAGTTCTCCCCCTTCTTATTTTTCCTTGGTGCCCCGCGTACCTGAGGTTTGAAAATACCATTTATAAGGTAGTCTACCTTGGTCTCCCAGGGCATAATATACTTTGCAAAAACCGAATTAAAACCTCATCAAATAACAAATTAATGCAGTCCATTCTCAATAATCCGACCGCCATGAGACAGAGCCTGGCTTGGGATTATTGAGGGTGGACTGGAAGCGAAAAAAAAAACAAAATAGGTGACTCACTGAAAGAAGCGTTCACGGCACATTTGGTTTTGCCGGACGTGGTCAACATATTTCCGGAAGCCAAACTGCTTCTAAGCTACAGTGACCATGTGTCCATCGAACTGGGCAACCTAGTGATGCCGGAATATGTGAGATATTTTCAATATTTATTAATTAGTTTTTTTTTGCTTTAGGTGGACACAAAACCTACGATAACTATGGAAATGTTCAATGAAAAGAAATTCTACACTCTTATCATGACCGATCCAGACGTGCCCAACAGGTTGGTTTACAACAGAATCCACCTCTTACCCATTTAATCTCTTTTCAGGGCAATGCCATCAGACAGAGAGTTTCTTCACTGGATGGTCACCAACATTACTGGGAATTCACTGAAAAGAGGCGAAGAAGTTGTGGAATATGAAGCTCCTCTGCCCAAAAAAGGCTCAGGTTAAGATAATTTTTATAAAAATGCTTAAATGTCTCCCTGTCCTCATAATTGAGTAGAAATTAAAAGACAGCTACTTTAACATTCCCTAAAAATAGGATGAATATGGTCTAAAAAGGGGTCAAAACTGTAAAAAGTGTCCATAAAAGTGCTTAAAGAAGATGTGTATATTGCAGGTCTACATAGATACGTTTTTGTGCTATTGGAGCAGAGCAAGGTGACTTTTAATGTAGGACTTGTTGGACACATAACTTCAAGTTTCAGCCAATTGTATTCGACAAAACCAGTTTGGATTGGAGTGTATCAGAGCGCTCCTCTTTAATTTTAGACAATGAGCAAAATGTGCAGACTGCTATGTCCAATCAACTGAATATAGGGAGCGTGAAGCGGTCCTCCTCCACCAAAGACCGTCCCAGTGGTGTTCAGTCGAGCCGGCTGTCGAGTCCTCCCAAATTTGAGTCGAGTACAACTTCCAAATCAATGTTGGACAAGTCTGACAAGAATCAAGAGCCACAAACTCAAAATGAGGGGGCTGCCAACAACAATTCGAAGAGTGTAAAAGAAGCACCCAATTTGTTTTCGGAGGAAAAAAAAAGAGGGTTACTGGCTACTGATGCAAAACTCGTTAAAGGCGTGGACCAAAAGGGTTTGTCAGTGCAAAGTTCTATTTTGAAGCCAAACCATCTGGGTGATATGACAATCAAAAGTGTTTCTGGAGTTGAAAGAAGCATGAAGGCTGTAGATCAAAAGTCTTCAACAGGACAGCAATTGAGCAAGCAAAATACTGTGGAGAAACAACAATCTAATAAATTTTTGACCTCACCTGCTGCTGAACCACAAAAAAGCAGTGAAGAGAAGGAGACTGCTGCAGCATTTCAGCGAACAAAATTTTCTACCAAAGGTATATACAGTAGCGACCAAAAAAAGAACCTACAATCTCGTTTATGCTAAATCTTCCAATTTCCTAAAAACCAACTAGGGACTAGGGTTCATGAACCTGATGTGAAGAGAACAAAAGAGGGGAGCTAAGACTTAGACCCGGTACAGTGCGTATCACAATTTTACGTTCAGTTTGTTGTCTTGTTGTTTTTGTCTATTTTCTCTAATTTTTTCATGTAATTTTTTTTGCTTAAGGAAAAAAAACATAGGCAAGGGAAACAAACTAAGTGATACTGAAAAGAAAAAAAATTGTGCATTTAAAACGTCTGTATGGAGCAAGTTAAAAATAGCAAAAAGCCTTGCGCAGACTCCCGCGAGTGATTTTTTTGACTCGCAAGTCAGAGTAAGTGACGAAATAAAATTTTTTTTGACCATATTGTCACTTTTTTTTTTCAAACATCCTACGCAGACGCAAAATAGTACTTAAGAATACGCAAGAACATTGAAAGCTTTATTTGCTAATCCAACTAGTACAAAGAAATGATATTAAAAGTGCTACTGGTTTTTTTCGAATTGGCTGGAATTTGTGGGATCAAACGAATATACATTAATTTGCTTCATCGAGCTATCGACTTTTTGTACATTTCCTCAGCCAAGCTGTGCTCTCACGTACTAATAACTGCACGCAGATCCGCTAAAATAAATAATTTCAGGGTGCTTTCAACAGAAATGAAATGCTACCTTTGCACATCAGATACAAACTTGGCCCATATTGGACTTACTGGAGAAGTTCATTAATTTCAAGACATATTGGAGCCATACTTCTTTTCTTTTCGACATCTGTCATCAGTCGCTCAAATTCTTCATCCATTCTTGTTTTTTTTCCACTTGATGATTTAAAAGTTGCCGATTTCCTACCCAAATAATTGAACGCAGCTGATCGCTCAGTTGACAAGTTGGACAAAGATGACTTCTGCCCACTGAATGGAGTAAAATTTGTCGTTATTATCCTGAGTTTTACGCATGTGTAAAAATTTACTTCAATGTTTGAGGGACTCACTGTTCATCAGCAAAGGTATTAATGGTACGAAGAAATGCCAGCTAACCCCAGAACTTCCAGTCTGACTCAGTATCCTCGGTTCCGTCACCCGTTTTTCCCTGAATTCAACGTCGCGTTGTTCGGTGTGTTGCTGTGAGAGCAGTCCAATTTTCCTTCAGCAAAGGAACTAAATTCAAAAGCGCAAAAAGTAATGAAAAATACCGAGCATTCACAGCACCAAGAAGAATACGACACCTTTGTGCAAATATCCCAAACGCATGCCCCACAGCACTTCTTGCTCTGCTTAATTAGGCATTGAATTCAATTCTATCTTGTGTGTGAGCTCGTTTTTTCGTGAACGGCGTCAATATTTTAAAGTGGATTGGCATAAATAATCCATAAAATTTTTGTTCTGAAATACCAAATCAGTGCACTCGAGATCACCGTCGCCAAGAAAAACGTAGGGTAGCATACCTTGTTCGCTTGCTGGAATCTGTGTCCGGAGATTCCAAAAACCTCCTTATCTGGCTAGACATCCACAAGGTTGCATCACTGTTCCGTCCAGCAGCCCTAATGCATTAATAGCAGAGTACGTTGGTCCGACGGCAAAAAACCTAGATGCTGGATTAGTTGAAACATGGGTTAAGTAAACGTAAAATTATGATACACACTGTAGACCCAATGGACTCCCTGAACCAACTAAACCACCTGAACCCCTAAACCTGGTACATTTCCTGAACGAGGTTAGCCCCTTGAACCCGGCAGAAATTTTATTAAAACCCAATGCTTTTGTGATAGTGGGGTAAAAAAGGTTTTAAGTTGAACACAGCTCCATATCCAGCAAATTTGTTTGGCCTCTATGAAACAACTAAAACATTTGAACTGCGAGTAGAAGTATGACCTTTTTTCTATTATCACAAAAGCTGAGAAATGTTTGAGAAAAACTTGTCTAAAAAGCTAGTTTATTTTTCAGATTTTATAACAAAATATCTGATAAGAAGTGTTGCTGCAGGCAATTTTTTCCAGGTATTTCATTTTGCTTCGAGTAAAATTAAGTAAAACAGAGAAAATGCTCTCAAAACAAAACAAGAAATAATAGGAAATTTCTAGACGGAGTTCAACGACTATGTGGGAGAAAAACTGACCAAATCAGTGTTAGTAGACAAGGAGAAACAAACTGAGAAGCTGACAACAGTCATGTCTACAACCACAACAGCTAGTTCCACCACCAAAACAATCATGACAACTTTGGAAAAAAAGATAGAGCGCACCCATGACACTTCTACTAAGAAGTAACTTGAGAAAATCCTAAAGTTTGGGCGCTTTTTCAGAATAACATTCAATTGTGTTATCCTCCCCTAGAATTCAATCTTTAAAATTTTTTCTTAGATTGACTTTTCATTTTTTTTTCTTCTGAGGCTTTTTTTTTCATGTTCTACGGTTCATAAATATAACCCCCTTTGGGTTTTTATGGGGAAAAAGAAATCTTTATTAAAGCATGAACAACAATCACATCGCCAATTACTGATTACCCTTAGTTTAAGATTGGGTGAGCACGCCACTCAGTTCAAAACATTGATTACACGAAATAACACAAACGGATAACACGAGGAGACCGCTTGAGTTTACGCGCAATTGCTTTCACAACCTTTTTCCGATAATTGTTTTCCAGGCGGCATATCTAAAGAAACACTTTAAAACACAAAATACCGTATTACCTCTGATAAACGCCCCCCCCCCCCCTCTAATTTAGAATCGTGTTTTTGACCTACTTTTTCCGAATGACTCTTGAGAAAGCTACCAATTATACTGTAGCTGAAAGCTACAATTTAAGTGGTAACTTGCCTGAAAGTTGCTCATAAACACAAAGCCAAAAGGGGTTATAATTATGACCCTCCTCATTTCAACATTCAATAACTAAACTTTTTGTGCAATTTGATTTTTCTCCACATTGTATTATTTGTACCATTTGCATAATCTGTTGTAAATGATTAGCTATTGGCTCCTTCAGCCACTATAGCTATTGGCTCCTTCAGCCACTAATAACTCGTTTAAATCCCAGGAAGGTTATAATTTTGCCTCGCAGTGTGGAGTGACGACACATAATTGAGATATGTGAATATTCAAAGCAGTCAAAGGCTATCTGAGGCTTGGACATGCTGTGATGCATTCAGGGATTTTTTAAGATAAATGCAAAAAGGTACTTTTGTTGGTGGAGTGCAAATTCCTTTAAAAAACTCGTTTTCTGATTGCAAAACTGGGTTTTCAGAAAGCAATATAAGAGCCCAATTTTGTAGTCTTTTTGGGTGTATTTTAATTAATTTACATTTCATTTATTTGTTGAGCACAATTTCCCTGATCATTTACTCATTTTTGTTCATTGATTTTTGAATGAAGCAAAACAACATTTATGCTTCTTTTTAGCCTTTTACTTAAAATAAAATTTTTTCTTGTCAAACAGAGTGTTTTTTGTAGTTGTTTTCTTGGAGTGCTATTACTAGCTTCTTATACCCATTAGGCATCCTCTTAATTAACCACTTTCTTAGCTTAGCACACTCACAAACAGCTTTAGGTTACAATATTTGATATATTTTTTCCGCAACCCTTATTTGACCTTTTATCTAGAATCTTATGCTGTAAACAAATCCTACATTTTATATTTGCAATAAGTTTAAAAACATATAAAAGCAGCAAAAAGTTGAGAATCCATTCACTCTGATTTAAAGCTAAACCAAAACACTCAAAAAGAAGGATATAAATATGTGCTTTTGCTTCCAGCTATCCAAATAGTGGTCGCCTCTGTTGATTTTCCAAACTTTAAGAATCTTCACTGATGCATTTCTCAGTTTAAAAGCCCCTCCCCACCAAGTGTCCAGATGGTGGTGACGTACTGCAATGACAACACCTTTGTGCCGTGATCCAAAAGAGCTGGTTCAATAAGATTGTTCCACAATTTTGCTCTAGAGCCATGGAATAATCATTACGTAGATCGTTCAGCCAATTCAATTTGTGGAAGCTGCGAGATCCGCAAGCCATATAAAAAGTGGAGGATACATGGCGAGAAGCAAGTAACAAATAAGTGAGCAATTTCCTTGTTTATGCTTTTCCAACGCTCATCTGCCTGCAGTTTGCCTCCAAAGATGTCTAATTTATAGGCCAGCTAAAAACTTTTTTTGTATATAAAAAGTAAAGGTTGGAATGAGTGAGCTGTCCCAGCCTTTTTGGACTCTCATAAATCCGGTATTCTGCTTTTTGAGAACTATTGCTTCCGTTTTCTTTCAAAAAGTCAATTTGGAAAGAGACCAAGTGGAGTTGGTCGCAAAATTGGTCACCAACAGGATCTGCGGACGGAATAGATCACTCCAAAGAGATTCTTGGGTGCTAAGGTCACCCGCTACTGGTCTCCTCTTTATTTAAGTTACTGCTAAAGCATTTATCAAATCAATTAGACCATTTTTTGTAAAAAAGGAAATAATAATGTATATTTTGCGCGAGTATGTGTTCCCCTTGCCTAATCCCCTACCAAATTCACTCAATTGTTCTTGAGTACAACAAACAAATAGGACTAAGAAGAAGAATGAATAAAGTCGCACACAATGTGCACTGGTCAGTGTTGCCTGATGTGTGTGCACTCCACTATTTTTGCCCATTGCTTCTTGTGCAACCGGAGTGCTGTTCCAGCAACACTTTTTGTTGCGACATAAAAGTTATATACATTGGCTTGTAATTTTTTTCCTGGTCTTTTGTAAATTGAGTGCTCTGGTGACTGATCAGGTAGGTTGTTGCTGTGCCCATGGCTAAATAGTTCATAGGCCAGTTTCCAAACAGATCTGTTCAAATTTCTTCATCTCAGCTATTTGCTGATAATCATTTCTATACTTTTGCATCAGCGTATATGTCTTGTATCTCCTCTTTTCAGCAGATCTCTGTTGACTCGAAGTGTTTAGGAAAAGTTTGGACTCTACTGGATTATAAAGTAGAGTTATGCCGGCGCCTATACTCTACGGAAAAAAATTACGGGAAACTTTTTGGGATCCATATATGCATGGTAATTTATGAATTGCTGCCCTAGTGTACTTGAGAAGCATTTTTCGGAAAGATTGTAATTGAATAATTGTTTTTGGTGTTAGAATGTGGCAATGGAAATAAAATTATAATATCTGAAATAATTTGCAGCGTCCTCATGAGAGATAAAAAAGTTTTGACCAGTAAAACAACTTTTTCTAAAAAGAGCTAGACCACCGCCAAATTGCATCAGATTGGAAACTTGGACTGACATATCACTTTGCACGGCTTTGCAGGCATTATTTATTTGGTTGCTAACAGTATTGGCTGAAAAAAAGAATGTATTCTGCTTGCTTCTTGAAATCCTCCATACTAAAGTCACTATGAAGTTTGGTTGAGATTAAAGTATCAGCTTACACCAATGATCAAAAAGAATCCAAAAGACTAATGAAACTTGCATTATTTACAAAAAGGAAGGGCTGAGTCGAACAAACCATGAACTTAAGCAATGCATCATCAAATTCTTTCGCAGTTGTCTCCTCTTTGCTCGAGTGAAAATCCGCATGAGCCCATCAATTGAGGTTTTTGTGGTTACTTAGTAGTTACTAACTTCAATCCACCAGTGCCATATTTATTGAATGTTTTTTGGCAGAGGTTGCACTTGACAATACTTAGTTCTTTGCCATATTTTTTGAGCATAACCAAATTGAAACAGTAGCCATATTTCTTGCTGTTCCATGGCTTTGTTAGGTGGGTGTTTGTATCGAATTCCACCAAACCATGGTTTTTCCCCATCATGCCCCCCCTTTAAATTCATGTTTTTGATACTGTGTTTTTGACCTATTTTTTGGACGACTCTTAGGCAAGTCACCACGCTAATTGTAGCTAAAACAACCATTTTTTTGTTGCTCTTTTGCCATGTTTTTCTCACTGGACTATGGCAAAAAAGGCTCTTAATGCATTTATTATTCAAGAAGCTTGCTCGGATTCATCTTTTATTCATCTTTCATTCCTTAAGAATCTTTACGTAGATACGCACACAAGTATACCTGAGACACAAATCACTCTGGATGGATAAAATACCAGAGCTTCTTTATGGGGTTAGTTTGCCGTAAGGGAAACAGTCTTCTCTTTTCCTAAGTGGGCTTTTATTTTTTTATAACCACACACTCGTCGATTGATACCTCATTATAAAGCGGAGATACTGGGTAACATGCTGATGGAAAATATAGAAACGACCACTGAAAATGGCTAAGATGAAGAAAATGAAAAATATTGATGGTGTAAATAAGTGATTTGACGGGTGCTTGCGATTCGAGCCTCTTCATTTGTGTAGCGATGTTTAAGCAAACTCCATATACACACATTATATACGTCTCAATTACCATTACAAGACTATTTGAGAGAAGTGATGACCCACTCAGACTACTGCACATCCTTGGGATGCAGGTCCCCAGTTGTACAAGGAGGTGGAGTGGAAGTCAAAAAAGTCCCTTTCCCCACAAGTCGGCTTGATTAAGGACCAGCTGTGTGTGTTTAGTGGGGGTCAAGCAAGCTCGTTTGATGTCTATTGTCTCAAGTCTTCTCCCTCTGGATTAGCAGCAGCAGGGTGGCTCATGCTTTGCAGCTCTTATCTTCTCTCCTTCTCTTGAAGTACACAAAAATTTTATTGGTTTTGCGGAAGAAGGACTAAAGATAGCTGCAAGAAGGACTGGATTCTCTATTCTTGCTTCAGTTTGTTTGTGTTAAATTGATTTCTTATAGCCAAATTTCTGCAATTTATCGATCTGTTTTAACTTTTGTGAGGCGATTTAAATTTGCCTTCAAGATATAATCTTTTCAATTATTTCAGTAGCAATGGAGCATGGGCAGGTGTGCAATGGACACTACCACAAAGCCTCTTTACTGTTCACGGTCACAGTGGTGTCTGTCCTCTTCATATTTCTGTGCACTTCTTCTAGAGCCCAAGACGACCCTGACAATCCAGATGGACCAGAACTGCAGCAGCAAGACACCACTCCTGAAGCTGAACAAGAAGACAACTCAGCACTAATAATCAGGAGCAAACGTCAATGGGGGTGAATACACTTTTTGAGGCTCTTTTAGTCCAACCAATTGGATTGATTTAGGTGTCCAAATGGTTGTTTTTCGTCCTGTATGAACTCAGCCCAGTGCCAGAGATATCAGCTAGCCACTGTATGTGTTCTGGGATGTTGTTGTCCAGCCACTACACTTGCTGCCAACCTCTCATGTTAGTTTCTGTTTGAGGTTTCTTCAAGGCTGTCAGATGTACAAAATCTGATATCACTCTTTGATTCTCTTTGCATCCAGAGCTCTGATATCGTGACTGATGTGTCTGTATTATCTGCGAAACCTCTTTTGAAAGCTTGCGACATTCTTTCCCCCCTCGATGAACTATTCGACGCGTTTTGCTCGTTCTTCAAGCGAATAAACATCTAAAAAGTATATTTTTTAAAAGCCAAAATTATCAACAGCAAATGTAAGACAACAATGCGTGCTTGATGTCTTGAGCTGCTCTTTCTTAAAAAAAAAAGATTTTGCAAAAATGACGCAAATTAAAAAAGTTATGGCCAAAATTTGTTCGGACGTTTATAAAAAACCACCCTGTAGGTCACCTAGACCTACTTTTTCGATTCTAAGTGGGGTGGTGTTAAAATTTTATATATATAAAAATATGGTTGAGAAATCCACAAAGAAATCAGGAGCAAAGTAACTACTTAGAGGCAAAAGAAACTGGGTCTTTTGACCGTATAGGATAATTTAGAATTGTCTATAATTCTCGAAGGGAGTTTTTATAATTCAAAATATTTTCAAACTCGCTCTTTTTTAGAGCTGGCCATTTGCATTTTTGCGATATTGCGATGCGATATATTTGACCTGAGAGGACTTGCGATGCGATATGCGATATTTTGAGAATTTTGTGAGCGATATATCGCTGCGATATTTTCTTAGGCATTTATTCAACATAATCTATACATCAAAAATTTCTTTTAATACATAAATTTCAACACCGGTAGATTTTTGTTCAAAAATAGGAGTTGTTCGGCCGTTTCAGAATTCAAGCTTGATCTTCTGTAGTCGTAGACGTCCCTTGCCACTGAGAAGAGTTGCTCACTTGGATGGCTTGTCGCAGAAGTAGAGAGAAATCGACGAGCAATCGTTGCGAGAATTGGGAACGTCTTTTCGTTTTCCTAAATCACAATAGGGTTGGAAACATTTTGGATTCGAAATATACCTTCCAAAACTCCAGTGGATCCTTTTCCGAGTCGATGCATCTTTGCCTTTTGTACGCCTTCATCTCGATCATTTCATCACTGACTTGCTGGTTGTTTCTTTTTTTTTTTTGAATTGGGCCATTCCTTGCTGCATTGACCAGTGTTTTCCTAAATGAAATGAAATTTTATTTAAAATGGCTAAAATGAAATGACTTTAGAATGAAATGAAATTTGTTGGATGAAATGAAATGAAATGGCTAAAATGAAATGAAAGTTATAATGAAATGAAATCTGAAAATGAAATGACGCAAAGTGAAATGAAATAGCTAAAGTGAAATGACTTCAAAATGAAATGAAATATCATTTCATTTTTCATTTCACTTTAGCTATTTCATTTAAACTAAAATGAAATTTCATTTTAGCTAAAGTGAAATGAAATTTCATTTTAAAGTGATATTTCATTTAAGCCAGAAATCAAAGAAAACCTCTTCTTCTGTTGGGTTTTCAACTCAACCTTGATTCTAATTTCTTTGTTCATGGCTTAAAGGATTGTTTAGAGTTTTTAATAATCCACTCATATGGATTTTTAACAT
>BBSZ01004081.1:0-18906 GCA_000981365.1 Subanguina moxae | reverse complement strand
CCACAGCAACCCCAACAGCCTCTGCCACAGCAACCCCAACAGCCTGTGCCACAGCAACCCCAACAGCCTGTGCCACAGCAACCCCAACAGCCTCTGCCACAGCAACCCCAACAGCTTGTGCCACAGCAACCTCAACAGCCTCTGCCACAGCAACCCCAACAGCCTGTGCCACAGCAACCACAACAGCCTGTGCCACAGCAACCCCAACAGCTTGTACCACAGCAACCCCAACAGCCTGTGCCACAGCAACCACAACAGCCTGTGCCACAGCAACTCCAACAGGTAACGCAACAACTAAGAACATTTGTGCCTCAGAAACCAAAGCCATTTGTACCTCAACAGCTACAAAAACCAGTTCAAAGACCCGCAAGCATCAGACCGCAGACGGTGTTTTCCACTAACTTCCCATCCCAACCATCGCCCCAGCAGCAACAATTCAGAAGGCCATTCAACCAACAGCAGCCTCCACGACGACCACCTCAATTGAGACCAACAGATCAGCAGCAGCCAGTGCCACCCCCACAACAACCTGTGCAGAGCCCAAGACCTCTGCGACCCTTCCAGCCACAACGCAACAACTTTTCCAACCAACAACCCAAAAATCCAGCAGCATTGCGGACTGGAGGTTGGTTCAACTTTAAATTTTGGCATTTCCAATAATTGGACCGTATAGACATAAATTAAAGCAATCCACAGGGACCGACCATAGGAAGATTTATTAGCAAAAGTAACGAATTAACAAGAGGAGCAACTACTTTACCGGACAAGATGACAAATAGCAAGACTTTACTGTCTAAATCGGTAAAAAAAGAGGAGTAAGTAGCAACTGCCAGAAAAGTCCGGTCTCATTCGCGTTGAAGACATGGTCCGCCTGGAAGTCTGTCAAAGAATTCTGCAGTATTTGTTGCCGCTAGACACAAAGATACCTGACGTCCACTGCTTTAACTTCTCCTTGCTCTGCTTTGAATCATATGTTATTTCAATGCTTGAAGTTGTTTAGTCATCCAACGATTGTCTTGAAGTCAATAATTTTCGGCTGAGCCGCGATATCAAGCGCCTTTTCTTGAAAGCAGATATATTTGAACAAAGAAGGACCATAAAGTTTCTGAACCTTCAACAAACTCCTGCTGACAAAAACACTCTGACTGCGAACCTGCTTGGGCCGAACGATTAGAGCGCCTTCTATTTTCTTCTATCCAGCTTTAAGTCTCGCTGGCTTTTCTTTACTGCCTTGCTTCAATAATAGAACGCTTTTTGCCCAAAATGCCCTTAATTATTGATCGAGGAACGCTGAATCGCCTCGCCAATGAAGAATGATTAGAAATTTTCTCGGCCGCCTCAATTATTTCCTTCTTCTCTTGCAATGTTCGCTTCCTGCTGTGGCGCTTCAGGATACTGATTAGAAAGCTAAAATTTACAAACATAAGACGCAATAACGAGGAAGAAGAATGTTAAAAAAGTGGATAAATAAAAGGAAACACACACAGTCTGTGAAACTTAGAAATCGAAGCACGACAAAACAAAATTGATTTAAAAATACAATCCGCTCTCGATGTAAGAGCACCCGAAAAAGTTCGATTCACAGCTGAATCCGACCATTTTTTTACCTCAATTTTTGACATCTTTTGCCAATTTTGATATTTATATCTTTAAAGCAAAAAATCGCATGGATTCTGAATTTGCCAGTCGTTTTTCAAAAAGTCAGCATTATTGCCGTCAAAAAAGCCAACTCTCGATATAAGAGCACTCTTTTCAATTTTAACAAGATATTGATTGATGTGATATTATTTACAGTTTGTCCAAATACCATCTTCTATCAAACAGGTAAGACTTTGACTTAAAAGAAAGCTTTATTTGTACGCCAACTAATGTGGCTGTGCAAGTCAGAATTCGATTAAAAATTCTATGAAAAATTTATTAAACAGTACTGGCAGCTCCATTGGAACTCCAGCAAGTTTACTCCCACTTTGCTATGGTTGTTTCTGTGGACCAGTGTGCCCGCACGTGTCATGAATTCAATTGTGCGGTAAGTTTATTGCATTTCCTACCTTATATTTTTGTAATAGAGTACTTTGTTTAAGGCAGCAATTTTCGATCCACAAACAAAGCATTGCCAGTTCAACCCTAGCACTTCTTTTGCAACACCTCCAGGCACTTGTCCTCAATGGCCTAATCCGTTATACAGGTCTGCTCAACTATTACTCTCTTTTATAGAAGTTATATCGTAAAAATATAGAAAGTGGTTTTTTTTTTAAATCAGCTTGCTTTTCCAAGCTGATTTTTGCTTTATTGTAAGATCAACTATCCCCCCTGGATGTTTTTTTTGCTCAAAACCATAGTGACCCTAAAAATAAATTTATCTAATTTGAATAATTTATTTACTTTCCACAAAACAGCGAAGGATACTTCGTTGATCTAATCTAAGGTTTCCAAACAGCTCAATATTTCCATGCCTTTAGAAACAACATTGCCATCGGGTCTCAAGCCTACAAAATCTTTTGTGTGACTTGCCAACGACGACGTCGAAATAACCGACCCGTCCAAGGCCAACAGCAGTCCACCAACTCAGTGGCCAGCCGCTTCTTTAACGGCCAACGACCGCAGCAGCCCAACAACCGTCGACCAGCTCCTTTTGTCTTCCAGACCACCAACCACAACAGTTTCAATAACAATTTCCAGCGAGTTTCTAATGTGGCTGCTCGTGGAGTGCCCATAGCAGAACACCAACAAAAGACCATAATTGTGGATGACCATTTTGGAAGGCTGGTTTTTATTTATTAATTAAAAAAGTTTTTTCTTTTATCATTTACAGGGAAATTACGGCTTTTGAGACGTCCAGAAATAGATTTTTTTATCTTTAAATGTGTTTCGACGCGACAAAGACGAGAGTCTACCATTTACGTTGGTAGGAAGCAGGCCACAACATTTTATCGAAACCAAGAAAATATTCCACCCAAAAAACTAACATAACAATTCAATAATTCAACCATTTTTTACGACTCAACCACGCGACAATAGGGCATTGATACCATACTCAATAATATAGCTCTGAATCTCAGCTATGTTTTTGAATATTGTGTCCGGAAAATTTGTTTTGGGCGTTTCGAAAGGTCATCAAATGTCAAACATTAAAAAAGTCCATTTTACAGAGAACGCCTAGAGTCATCCGAAGCTAACTGGAATAGTCTAGAAGAATTGGAGAGCAATCAGGCAGCAAATGCCAGGACCACCATATTGCCACAATCGTCTCTGCTTTCCAGCCTTCGAGTTCAACCCCTAAAAAAAGAGTCAATTTATTCTCCAGAACAGCCACTACCTGAATTGGACGCTGCCACCAACTTTAAATTGAGAGATCAAGAGACTTTGAGTATAGAAGAAGAGGGCCCAACCTTGGCAAACAAAACCGTACTCAGGAACACCAAAGGAGTGACCACCAATCGACAAACAGCAGAGGGGGGAGGAGAGTCCAGAGTATTGGTCGAAATAGCCACCAGCTAGATTGTGTATTTAGACGTTTTTGAACTATCGGGTGAAGCAAAAGTTTGTACGAAAATTTAAAGTCTTATTACTCTTTCTCACGAAGTGTTTGGTGCCATTTTAAAGAGCAGACAAATAGCTTTTAAAGAGTGTATAACTTTATTTGAACAAATGATCAAAATGGCCACCTTCGGCCGCAACACAACGACGGAGACGTTTTGGAAAATTATCAATTGCTTTCTTTATAATATCCCGTGGAAATTGTCTCCATTCTCGTTGCGAAGACTTTTTGAAATCAGCGATACTTCGGTGAGGCTCTGAGCAACCTCTCTTCTCTAATTCCGGCCAAAGTAGTCTATCACGTTTCTTTCAGCGAATTTTGGTGGTCACTGTCGAGTCTCGAGTCGAAGCTATTCAATGCTACCAAACACTTCGTGGGAAAGAGTACATTTCACCATTAAAAAAATAAGGTTTTGTTTGCCTGACCCGATAGAAACAATTATTTTTTACATTGTGTAAAAAGATTTTGTTAGATTTTTATATGGAAATACAGAATTTACATTATGCAAGTGTACTATGTGAATGACAACAAAGTTTGTTAAACAAGCTCTCTGGAAATCCAAATTTTTTTACAACATGCAGTAGCGAGCAAAAAAAATGGGACAAGGTCGAAATTTTTAAAAAAGCTTATGTTCCGCGACAATTCATTATGCCTCGATGATAGCCCGCACGACAATTTTGTAGCATTTTTATTGCTCTTTCAAACGATATATTAAAAATTCCTTTTAATGATTGTCCGTCACAAATATATTTGAACAATATGAGACCAACCCTCATTTTTTACGAGCAAAAAATGAGACAACATCCGTTATACGTCTGAGAGCCGTAGACATTTTCTTCTTGTTTAATTGTAATCTGGCCAACTTTGACGAGGACTAACTTTGGGCCTTGTTGGACGAAAGCCGAGGATTAAACAGGATCTCCATGTTGCAAAACTCGTCAAAACCACCGTCAGGGAGCTCAATTGGGAGGTTCTTCAGCACCCACCGTACTCCCCCGACCTTGCTCCAACAGACTACCACCTTTTCCGCTTGTTGTCCAACCACATGACGGGCATAACCTTTGATGACGAGGAGGAGGAGCTTGAAAACTAGCTCAACAAGTTCTACGAGTCTAGATCCAGCGATTTCTGGCGAGGAGGCATTGACCAACTGGTCGAAAGGTGGGAGCAGGTCGTAAGCAATAATGGAGAATACATAAATTGTTGCTATTTTTCATGAAAAATTGCTAAATATAAAGAAAAAAACGACAAAAAATTATTTGTCAGCCCAATATATTTCTCCTATCTACAAACATTATTTAACAATTTTTTATTTGAGAGCATCCAAAGTTCTTTGTTACCGCTAAATCCAAGAATGTTGTTAAAAAGAGACCTTGAGACGAGACGAGACCAGGTTAGATCCGTCTAGCATCTCTGGCATCTCTGCAATAGTTGTATTTCCTCTGATGTGTCTTCTCCGGTGTCTTCTCTCGCTCTCTCTCTCTGATGGCAACATGGCTCTCCATGATAGAAAGACAACGATAAAGAGGCTTAAAACGCGAATTTGCTGAATTGGTATAATGCAGTACAGTCCCTTGTTTTTTAAACGAAGTCTCGTTTGTAGTCGTATTTTGTGCTCTGACAAATAGTTAGCTAAGCGGTAAGTATGTTTGCATACCCAAAACAAATTTGCTTACTTTGTTTTCTTGCGTCGAGTACTCTGGAAATTTTGCTTTCTCCACTACTTAAACCAATCCAAATGTGTTAAAGACCCGTTTAAAGAATATTAAGCCAAAATTTAAGTATAGGCAAATCCACAGATAAGAATCCGTAAAAACTGCAGCTAAGGATAAAAAAGTTTGACCCTAGTTACTAGGGCCTAGTGAAGAAAACCCCCACATAAGTATTTTTAGAGTGGTTTGAAGTGGTTCTAAGCATGTGTAAGTAATCTCTTCTTATAGGATGAAACAGGCTAGTGTGCGTTCTATGCCAAGGACAAGTTGAAACTTATTTTTTAAGTATTTCGAGCTGCCTGATTACTTCTAGATGTGCAAAGTTATTTCCTCAAAAAAATTAAAAAGCCCCTTAAGGGGTGCGCGCACACACTTGCTGCGAGATGAATCCGAGCAATAGTCTGGAGAATAACCGAGTAGCTCCAAGCAATACTTTTTCTTGTGTCTAAAACATGTTTTGTATACAATTTACTGCTTCCTGTGTCTAATTTCATTTATTCTACTTGCTTGCCCTTGTCTTTATTTTTAGGTCTGATTAGTACAATACTTTGTGTAAATCCAACATACAAACGATAGACAACTGTCCTGCTTCAACATTTGTAAAGAGATGGCGAAAGAAAAAGTGCCGCTAGATGCATTCTCTGATCATGACTATTGCTGGGATTTATCTCACAGGTAAGTCTGTGCGCGCACCTCTAACTCTCAAGCCCTCTCGAGATTAGAGTTGAGATGCGCACACAAACATATCTGAGACATAAATCACTCGAGAATAGCTCTGGATGCATAGCATGCATACAAGAGCTTCTTTATGCGGTAGATCCCTGTAAGGGAAACTATGTTCAAGATGTTCACTCATAACGCTGTAAAAATACAATACAGAGATATTTTTGTTGAAACTACGTTAAAGAAATAAAAAAATTTGATATATAAAGTCTCAAGAAAGACTGGCAAGCAAGTGCGTTTTGTCGGGCCCCAAAACGAGCTGGAATTAAACGTTGGAGCATATAATATAAAAAAATCAACTAAATCAGTCATTTGTAGGGTAGCTTCCGGTAGCTGAGGAGTATGTCTATTTGGTAGAACACAAAAAGTTGGTTGGGAGCTTTAGTTTGTAAGATTTCAGTCACCAAACCCCAAAAATTGACCGATGCTTACGAGGTTTTGTCCCGCGACTGTATGTAACCGAAGGTGTGTGCATGTATGACTCAGCTCTAGTTGCTGAATCACTTTTTCTTGCCTTTTAAAGAAGAAAAATTCCCCTGAGGCCTCATTATTTGGCCAAATAGCCTTGCGGATGCATTAGATAAAATTGTACTAGCTATCAATCCAATGAATTATTTATTGGAAGAAGTGGTGAGCAAAGAAAGCAGTAAATCTGGACCAATTGCCCCAATTGTTGTTCTTTATTTTGCTTGCAAAAGAATTGGTTGTTGGACTATTAACTCATTTTGACTCATTCTGCAACACTTTGGCTTTTGCACACATTTCATCTTGTTATTTGTTTTTACAGTCGAACCTCGTTAAACTGGCACTCCAAGGGACCAAGTTGATGGTGCCAGTTTATCGGAGTGCCAGTTTATTGGGATGCCAGTTTAAAGTGATAAATTTTTCAATCAATATTATGGGTGCCAGTTTATCGAAAGTTCCATTTATTCAAGCAAATAACAAAAAAAATCATAACAATCAATCAGTGAAAATAATCCGTGAGTTTCTTTTGTGTTTGGTTCTTAGCTCGGTGTTTGTAGATTGCTTCGTCCAGGGCATCGCTGTGCTTCAGAATTTCTGGATCGGCAAAATTCTTTTCGGCGAACCGTCTGACAATGTCCATCGCTTTTGCGGCTTCTAAGCTTGAGATGACTGGTTCTTCCAGATCGGCTTCATCTTGCTCAACACCCATTCTTTCACTGTCCGTCTGCTGACTGCCTTCATCCTTGCCTTCATCCACAATTTCTTCCAGACTGAGAGCGCAATCTGAAATAATGAGGACTTGAGAGAGGAACCCAAAGATAAAAACCCAACCTGTTATCACTTCTTCGTCAATGTGAATGTAGTCCTCCATTGCTAGTTGATTGCTATTGCAAATTGTTTTGCAAATACCCTGTTCATCGTCATATACTTTCCCGTAAATTTCAAAAAACTTTCTCTTTGTTCAAAACTACTTTTTGTATTAGTGCTAAAACATCTCTTTTGTGGCGATTTGTACTTTTTTATTTTTTAAAAAGTACAAAATTTATTTCCTTTCTATTGTTTTTGCACTACTTATAGAATTTACACAGTGACCCGATATTTTTCTAAAAACCACAGAGGAAATTAAGGAAAATTTCGAAAAATATTTGAAAATGTCTGGTAGCCAGTTACATCGCCAGCCCTCAGTTTATATTCCAGGAACTCTGCTACAAAATGAGAGGCTGTGCTTCAAAAAACAGAGGAAGAAAGCTAGTTGTTTTTTTTGTGTTTTCACAATGCCTCAAACACTCTTTTGGCCTCTTTATAATAGATTATTTGTGTTATGTCGATTTAAGAAAGTATATTTCGAATATATTGAAAACTGTAGTTTTTAGCGTTCTGAATGTTTTTTTGAGGTGTCTCATTACTCAAATTATTTATTTGTGTTTGTAGTTGATGTGTGGACTGAGTTCTATCTACTGATATCTGCCTTCGTTATCAACCATGAAGAACAGCTGGTGCTTTCCCAACTCCATTCGCCACTTAATTCTGCTGCTTTCGTTTTGTGTGGTGTGCTCTCTGTTCGCTAACATTGTGGTCTACAACCTGGTGGCCCTATACTCTGAAGAGTTGCTACTGCCTCCAAACTTCCGAGGGGACCAACCAACACTGGGTGGGTTTTTTTTTTGAATGGGATGCCTAAGTCTCCACATTTTTGTTGAGATAATACTTACAATAAGTGAACTCTAGTAGGAATCGAGCTTAATCGCGTCTAAGATTTTTTTTTCCCGCCATAAAAGCAGCATGAAAGGTGAAAAAAAAATGGAACAATGAATCACGTCAGGGGGGTATAAAAGGTCATATGAGACCACTTTGCTGCAGACAATATTTTAATAACCAGAGAAATTGTCGAGAATAGCAACAAACTTTCGTCTGTCCTGCTTAAGCTTTCTATACCATTCCTTGAACCAGTCTTCGAAGATAGCGGCTGAAACCGAAATATCTGAATTCATAATGAAGGCAACCAGAAAAAATTTTAGCTGTCGTTCAAGCCTTCTTGTTTATCTTGTACTCTACCGGGGATTCCTTGTCTTTAAAGCACCAAAGTTTAGCATGAAGTTTTTCGATTCCAGACATGTTTGCTTCGACCAGCACTATGATTCTATTCTACAAAGGCCAGAGTTTTGTTGGGAAGCAGTTGCTAGAAGAATCACGTTTCATCTATATTAAAGAAGTCGTATAGTGAAAAGTAAGAATTTGCTTCAAGAAGCACCTCCTCATTGATTTCACCGGCTTCCCTTTTTTTTAATGACGGTGTTTGAATTAGCCCAGCCAGCCTTCATTTGCCTTGCATTCTCCAGCTCATCTGTCTTTCGCTCCAGTTTTGACTTGGTTTGTTCTTCAGTCTCCAATCTTGGCTGTAGTTTCATTTTCAGTTTATTTGCCAGTCCTTCGTCAATTTCTTCGCCTTTTCTTAAAGCAAGCAAATTAGAGGAAGAAAATAACACAAATCTTATAGCCAAAAGAGAATCAAATATTGGGCGCTACTCGCTTATAACTCCCTCCCAAAATCTATTTTTCCCAAAGTGTCTAATAACCATTTTTATGTATAATTTATGCCAGAAAACGAACAAAAATACTATTTTAAAGAAGTTGAGAGTTGTATTGGGAGGGAAGGGACAAGTAAGTGGAGACGGGTGAATGGCCTTTGAAATTAGTGGCCTCATATTATTCCCTTCCCCTCTCAATTCGGCTCCTATTTTCTCTAAGTTACTATTTTGACCTCTTTTTAGCGAAATTGTTAATTAGAAATGGTTTCTAAGCACTTTTGGAAAAATCGATTTGGAGGGGGGGGGCATAACCGAGTAGCGTCCAATATTGGAATGTTGGCATCCTTTTGCTGTTTAAACCATCGGAGTACAGCATCTTCGGACGTTTCGTTCAGTATGGGAGTGAATCCATTGCTTCGCCATCTTTACTACTTGATTTGAGGATTGTGTTTTTGTCACATCTTCCAATTTATTTTATTGTAGACACCGCCCCATACATTTTTTGAGCTCTTTTTAAAAAGAGGTTTTAACCATCCCTAAACAATTCTAATACGCTGAAAACGATAAAAAAAGTTTTTTTTCACACTTTTTCCTGTCAAAAACTAGTTTTTTTCCCCAAATTCGAGATTTTGATCTTTTGCCTTGGGGGTAGTTCTTAGTACAAGTACTGTTCGAATTTATCTCGCCCAAGATATTTCGTCCAAGCCCCTGCAGCCTCGAAGGGGCTTGGGGTTGAGCTGCACACAGAGAGATATCTGAAGCATAAATCACTCGAAACAAGCAGTAAAAAATAAAACGCTTGCAAAGCTTTTTTATGTAGTGAGCCCCTTTTTACCATTCCCATCCCAAAACAACCCTTAATCTCTTTAAAAATATTGGTTTACCCTGTTCCCTCAATGCAAATATGGGCAAAATAACCTAATTTTTGACAGAAGAAAGTGAAAAATGACGTTTTTATCGTTTTCGGCGTATTAGAATTGCTTAGAAATTTTAAAATCCCTTTTTCAAAAAGTATGAAAAAAAAATAAGGGAGGGGTTATTCTTTGCTAGTGCCGAATTCCCTATTAATTTTACTTCTTGAATTCTACATCCTATTAAAAAACAAGTCTTTTATTATTAAAAATTTTGCTTTTCTTGTGATGCCAGTAGTTAATTTTCAGTCAAATTTCTTTATACTTTAAGTGTCTTTCCAATAGTAGTTCTAAGCGGTTTTGCGCACCTTTCCGTTGTCAAGACTAACAAAAAAGTAGTTTAACTAGTTTTTGGACCATGGGGGAGTGTGAAGTTTAGGCAAAAATATAACGAACGTGCTTGAAACTATGGCAACCGTAAATATTTGTAAAACTTCTGGTCTTCAACAAACTACTTTGCAAAATCCAATTCAAACATGTGATTTTAATTTGTGCGAATCTCAGAAAATTTGTTCAGCATTAGAAGTGTTCAAAAACAATTTTTAATAGCTGCAAACACTAGATTAAAATATTTTATTTACAATAAATCATCCAAATACACATTTACGCAATCAAAATAATTCCGAAACAGAGAGAAGGGGGAAGAAATGGTAAACATAAGCGATTTTCATGGTGTCGAACGGATCACCAACCAAAAGCAACACGAATACTTTACACTGCACAAAGGGAAATTAGAGCAACACGAAAAAAACTGTTTGTATCTCTAATAGAAACTAGAGAATGTGAAGGAGAGAGTACGGATGAGGAGAAATTTTAGAGCATGTCAAAAGAGTCCAAAGGCTGTTCTCAATATTGGATTATATAGGAAAGCGGTGAATCGGTAGGCTAATTCATAGTATCCAAGCAATAAGATAGGGCAAAAGCCCGTGGTGTGGACTTTATTGTGTGAAATAGAAGAAAGGGAGTAGGCTGGAATGAGCTCAAGCAGCAATAGAGAAGAAGGTGCTGAGCAAAACACAGGATGTGATCAGTTGGAACAGCAGGACCATGTTGAATGAGCTAATGGCAGCGTTCTGAAACAGCTTTATTATCTGCTTTTAAGTTTGGAAACTGACTTTTTCAGCCAAAAAATAAATTTTTTGGCTGAAAAACCTTTTTTTTTTATACTTTTTTCCTTTTTCAAGAGATTTTTCAAAAAAGTCAGTAAGCACTCATATGCAGATTCGGATATATGACACGTAAGACAATCAGGTGATACCAAGTGCAGACCACTAGTTTAAGCTGACCATTCATTATATTTGTCGCCTTTCAAAAATCTTACATTGCAGTCATCAGTGGTGCAGCAGTTGTACCAGTAAGTCAATGGGCCAATGTCGTGCTTCTTGCCGTCGGCATTCTAAACTTTTGATAAAAACCTTTGACGCGATATGTCTAAGTTGGACTGACCACACACTCAAAGTCGATCTTCTCGCCAATCTTGCTGCTGATAGGGTCCAAGTAGCGCTTCACGTCTCCTTCACAGCTCCTCAAAGCCAGCGTAACATTCTTGATGGGATTGCGCAGGGTACCGCCGAAGTCTACACAGTACTTGTCGTGAGGAGCACACTAAATCAGACAAAAAAATATACATTGTTCAACAAAATCTCAGATTTTTCATCTAATCTTACTACCCACCTCGTATTCCTTGCTGGCTTCTTTGCTAGAGCCCTCCTCGGGTCCTTCAGTCTGGAAGTAACACTTCAACGCCTGACTTCCAACGATTCCACACGCCAAAAACATAGCCAATTTCAGGTGCAGGGAGCTCATTTTAGAAAATGTTCAATAAAATATAAGCCAAAAATATTAGTAGAAAGGAGAGAAAGAAGTGTCTTTATTTGTCGATGCTAAAAAAGCCAATATATGCGTATATATATTATACTCAGCACCCCGAAATTGGTTTTTTTAGGAGGCTGGAAAGGCAAGCAGCCAAGCCATACATCTAAAAAATATTACTAAGGAGAGAAAAAGAGGACAACAAAAAAAAATAATGAAAGAGAGTCTCACAAAACAACGCTCCCATCTCTTTCAATGCTGAAAAATTTCTCAACTTTTTAATGGGAGGACATCAAAGACCTGTATAATAGGAGAGATACTTTTCACTCAAACTTTAGGCTAGGCCAAGAAACCTTGTGAAGAACCGAAAATCCATTATGCGCACACCTCGTCCGAACAATTTTGGAGAATTTCATTTCCTCAGGACTTTTTTCTGGGTGGTTTTCGGGAAACCTGTTTGCACAGATCGGTTCAGTTCGCCCTTGCAATGTTTTGGTATATAATGTCAAAAACACGATTTTTCTTGGTCCTTCCTCTGGTTTTGGTCCTTATCCATTCAGATAATGAGTTTAGACTGCTATCCAAACCACAGGGGAACCAGCCAAAGTCGTGTTTTTGACATTACAAACCAAAATATTGTAAGAGCGAGTTGAGCGGATTTGTGAAAACAGGTTTCCCGAAAAACCATCTAGAAAAAAGTTATGGGCAAAGGAAATCCTCCAAAATTTTTGGGTCATCTTGTACTTACAAAAATGACATTTGCGCGAAAGGTCGGCCAGTCATACAACCCAGCCTCTTTTATACTAACACTCAGTATTACTATTAAGAGAAAACAATAATAAAATATAGAGACCCACAAACAGCCTTTCTTTCAATTCCAAAAAATTTCTCACTTTTTGGGAAGGACAAGAACAAGTTGTATAATTGGAGATATGAAGGGGCCTTTCCTTGAGAGGCAGGCAAATAAATTGTGCAAGTTGTCAACATCAGTGGAACAGTAGTAAGTGTGTGTAAGTGTATCGATTAAGCAGCAAGCTTATAGTTGACGGCCATATAGTCAGGAAACGACCTTGGGCAGGAATGTCAGCATCTACTAATGATATACAAGGCACTGACATTGAGCTGGGCAGTCAAGTTTATGTGCAATTTTTTTTGGGAGCAAATTGTGTTCTTTTTTGTCTTTCAATGAGGAGAAGAGAAGAAATGGAATAGTGGGAAATATGCTAGGAAAATTCTTGGCTTGAGATGCTTTGGTTGACTATTGACTTTTTAAATTGGTTGTTGGATATGGCCAATTTGAACGTAGAAAAAGCAGTCGTTGGAAAATATGATAAATGGTTTCTTTCATGACAAGTAGTGGAGCATTGATAAACAAAATTTGTACATTGTATGCTCTCTAATAATAACCCACCCTCTAAACAGTGCCTAGAAACCATCAACAGAATGGATGTCAGAAACACAATGACACAACTTTTTTCAATTTAGGGGAGACTAGATACATCAAAATCAGAATTTGCAAAAGAAAATAACAGTTGGTGTAGATTTGTGTCGAAGAAAAAAAATTAGGATCAATATTGTCCAGGTTACACAACGACAATGATTTCAAAAAAGAATGATCGAAAAAGCAAAACTTATACACAAATTACCAATTTTTGACTATAGAACGATGGCACTTTTACTGATCTTCCAAGTTTCTATTTCAGGCTTGTCAATAGTAACACCAGCAGTGGCATTGGGCAATCCTACTTTTGTGCAAGGGGCGTAAAGATAGATTCAAGAGGTGGCTTAGCTGTTGAGAGCTAGTTTAAAAAACCTGACCGACTAAAAGTTAATAAAAAACATAACACTGGCCAATATGGCCAACTTTTAATAAACGCCACAATCAAAAGGACACGAAAAAGAAGGCCATTTGTAATCAAAGTCTTTGCACCATATTTATACTCATCACCAGTCGGCAATCAACACGCAATCGTAGAAGAGAGAGATGAGTCAAGCCTTCCCCTAGATAGCCACCTCCGTAGTTAACCCCCCCAACAAAAACAACTATAAACAGCGGAAAAGTGAAAGAGAAACAATTTTGTTGACAATTTTGTTCAGCCTGCCTTTATCCAGCTGGTGGTTGGTCGGCTGTTACTGCCTGCCTACTTGTTTACTATGAACAAGGTCTTACTACCCATTTAGTGGGAGTAAACAGCCAAAAGACTACTACCCTGCTGGAGGCGAGCAAAGACCAACTATTTCTTCTTCCTCTTTTTTCGTTGCTTGGTTATTTTTGCAGGCTGTTTTTGGAATGGATTTGTGGGCAGAGAAGTGGAGGCAAAAACACTTGACTTTTACTTTGCCTCCTTTAAGTTAGCTGAGCAAACAACAAAGGGAGAGAGATGCAGAAAACAAATTTGTTTGGCCTTTCTTTGAAAACCGTCTTTTATGGTTTTTTCGTGTTTTTCATTGTAAGCTGATTTTAAATGGGTGAATGTGGAACAACTAGCGTTTAACAACTTGCGATTTTCGTTGCTAGGCTTCGGAAAAGAAAGGGAAAAGAGATTTTTGTTGCATTGGCATGTGAGCTGGTGCGTGCTCAAGTGGAGTAAGACATAAACACATATTTCTTGAATCGGATTGCAAATAGCTTTGAAATCAAAAATAAAATACTAGATAGTTTTTCATTTATGCTCACAAAGATGAAAAAGGGTCGCTGACCTTTGGTTTTTTAACCGTATTTCTTCTAATATACTACTGCAAGAAGGCATTTTTTGACCTTTTTTTCATTAATCAGGTCTTCTAACAGAGTGGGTAGCTCTACTACTAATATGAGTACATCTATAGGTATTGATTACTATCACCTCTGTGCTCTAAGATAATAGGTAGGAAATGTGAAAGTTGCTCTCAATTGGACAAAAACAACATTTCTATCGTTTTTGTCTAAAATTAGCGTTGGAACTGATTCAAAAACTTTTTTAATCAGACATTTTTAAAAAGTCCCCGAACTACAGGTCTTGTTTAAACAAATTGTAAATGACAAAAATGTAAAATTTGCTACAAGTACAGTAGCGGACGAAAAACTTGTACCAAGCAGTTTTTTGGCACACTTTGGCACGTATCTTTAAATGCGTTGGTAAGGCTTCTATGTGAAAACACAATGCGACACATTTATAGTCAAAATGTAGCTAAGAGTCTGTATAATAATTTTGCTTTTAACAGTTGAATCAAAAAATAGTCTGTCAAAAGATATGCGCCAAAGTGTGCCAAAAACTGCTTGATGCAAGTTTTTGTCCGCTACTGCACAACGATATTATAGCATCCAAGAAGGAACAAAAAAGCAAGTTTGTTTAGATCCACTATTGCCAGAGCACTACCCAGCCGGCACAACCCATGAAGCTACTTTGGAAGAGCCAGTCCGCCAATTCAATAGAACCATTCGGGCAACACCATCCCTCGTCACCAACAAGCCAAAACAAGACGAGACACTGGAATTCAGCCTGGAAAAAACAAAGAGTGAGCCCATTCAGAGGAAGGAAAACCGGGCGAAACCAGTCATTAAAGATTTAGAAGAGTCACAAGAAGAAGGGTTGCTTCTCAAAGGAGGTTGGTGGGAAATATTTGCAGTAGCACATATAGAGAATATTAGGTTGTCTGGAAAGCATTGCCATCCCCAGAAAGTCAGCTTGGTTTTACCTTTTGTTTTTTGTTCCAAGGGCACTTTAAGAGCTTTTTTATTAACATTTTTTACTCAAGACTAAAAAATTATCTCAACACTGAAATTGCGATTTTTAAAAGGCAACATTTGCCGGACAACCTATTGCAACCAATGAAAAAGTAAAGCAGCATCTTTGCAAATTAATTTTTAATTAAGGTCATCCAGTAGTGTTAGAGACCAAGACTCAAACCCTAATTCCCCCGAGACTTACAAGGCCAACCCAGCCAGTCAAAATTTTGACTAAGGCGACTGCAAGCTCTGTAGTCCAATGGCCTTCTCTGTCTGCAGACAACCCTAACTTGGCTGTGCAAAGTGGTGAGAAGACCAATGAGATGACAAGAAAAGAGTCCATTTCCATGCCTGATGACAAAGACATGGTCAACTTGAATGTAAAACAAGCAAATGTTCTCGAGAAAAGTGAGGCAAATGACAAACAAGTTGGGTAAGCTGGTTTTTTGGGATAAAATTCAGATTTTTTTTCAAAGTTTGAACTTGAATTGAACAAAAGAATATTTCCATTTAACCTGCTCAAAAAGTTGCAGCTAATAACGATGCCCTAAAGATATTTAAAAGGGTGGTTTACTCTCAAGAGTTTTGACGAAACTCGTTTTTTCATGAATCCAGTAGCATTTAATAAAATAGACGACGTTGTAAAGGATGTCCGTTTGCCATCGTTGAATAGAGTTTTATTGGTAACAACAACATAAGGACTTATTCAAACCAAAGAAATAACAACCAAAACCGGTGATTAAGAGCAATCCTTTGTTTTGAGTATGAATAGGGAATATTAAGAATAATAATAATGAAGAATATTAAGCCACCATTCAAGTATAGGGAAATCCACAGATAAGAATCCGTAAAAACTGCAGCTAAGGATAAAAAAGTGTGATCCTAGTGAAGAAAACCCCCACATAAGTATTTTTAGAGTGGTTTGAAGTGGTTCTAAGCATGTGTAAGTAATCTCTTCTTATAGGATGAAACAGGCTAGTGTGCGTTCTATGCCAAGGACAAGTTGAAACTTATTTTTTAAGTATTTCGAGCTGCCTGATTACTTCTAGATGTGCAAAGTTATTTCCTCAAAAAAATTAAAAAGCCCCTTAAGGGGTGCGCGCACACACTTGCTGCGAGATGAATCCGAGCAATAGTCTGGAGAATAACCGAGTAGCTCCAAGCAATACTTGTTCTTGTGTCTAAAACATGTTTTGTGTACAATTCACTTCTTCCTGTGTCTAATTTTATTTATTCTACTTGCTTGCCCTTGTCTTTATTTTTAGGTCTGATTAGTACAATACTTTGTGTAAATCCAACATATAAACGATAGACAACTGTCCTGCTTCAACATTTGTAAAGAGATGACGAAAGACTTGGCAAAAGGGTTGGTACTTAGCTTTCCTGTTCAACATATGCTTTTAGAAGCGAATAGCAAAGGAAAATTCATTTTCTGGTTGCAAACTCCATAAGTTTATGTCTTCTCAGCCATCTTCAGAAATTCGACATTGCTCAGTTTTGTTTCGGAAACTGAGATTTTTCAATACGCCATTTCTGCTTTCAAGTTCATTTTTTGTCTGAGGCAAAAGCAGAAAATCCTTCGTACTAGCCATTGAGATCCAAATCCATCCACTGCTCCGCAAAATAACTGACCATTGAAGAAGTTTTGGCTGACCAAAGTATCGTGTATTTCATTGTTCTCCTAGGAGGCGCGAAGCTGAAATGCAAAGCTAAAAAGCATTTATTAATCATTTGGACGTGTTACTAAAGAATTTTTTAAAAAGACACCAGAACAAGAAACGGGTTGAAATAGAACTACATGGGCGCAAATAGCATCACGGACGGTACCCATAAATTGTGAGCGTTGTTTTTTCACCAAATTAAACACATTGCCTCTTTCATATGTTTATGGCAGATAAAATCAAGTAATAGCAATCACAGTAATAGAAGAAATAGCAGAAATCACTTGTTGTTATCACCCGGTATCGATCGCCCATCATTGCTTGTGGAACATAGCCGCTAGTCAGTCTTTTATCAACTAAAGAAAAGGAAGACACCAAAAACCCACATGTTTCAGTTCACGTTTCTGTACGCAAACCACTCTTCGAAAAATACGTCATTTTCAAGGGTATCGTTCGGATTCATCTCGCAGGTATGTCTGTGCGCGCATCTCTAACTCTCAAGCCTTATAAATAAGCTTTATAAAAAATTATCCTGACTTTCTATTCCATGATATTTTGAAAATATGGAATCTGCCTTCAGGTGTCACTGCTTAAATAATGCTAAAAATTCATAAACACAAATATAAAGCTGATTTGTCAGCAGGCATAGAAATGAAAGCATGAAACAAACTTTCATTTTCTTTGTATGTCTGCAGAAAAAGCATTAAAAATGCATATGCCAGTCATTGCAAACAACCGTTTGTTATGAATTAATGAGCAGCTGTTTAAGGCAAAACATAATAACACTGAGAGTTTTGAAAACGCTCAATATGAATAAACAGGAATCATATTTCCCAAACCAGTTGTTTTGCACCTCAAAAAGAGTTTGTATACAGCCTGTTTTGCTGAGAATAAACCAGTAAAAGTGAGATAAAAAATGTTTATACAAATAGTGAACAAAACCTTAGTTGATTTAGTAGCACATTAATAATGTAAACCTAAAACATATAGCCATACTATGCAAACTAAATTTTAAGAACTTAAAAATATGGGATAATAGTGCCCCACATGTGCGAATTTGGTGTCATTGAATTGCCTAGAATCTCAGCTTTTAGAAAATACAAAAAGCTAAGTTTCTTATTTAGATTACCGTATTTCCTCTAATAGCTCCCCCCCCCTAATTCAAAATCGTGTTTTTGGCATTGTGTTTTTGACCCACTTTTTCCAGGTGTCTCTCAGGCAGCTTACCACCCAAATTGTAGCTAAGACAATAAGCTACAAGTTAAGTAGTAAGTTACCTGAGAGACACCTGGAAAAAGTGGGTCAAAAACACAATGCCAAAAACACGATTTTGAATTAGGGGGGGGAGCTATTAGAGGAAATACGGTATGGCTATATGTACTTTCACCCCTCAAATTAATCATTTATCTCGTCAAAATAATTTTTTACCGCGTCAAATTTGAATTCCCCGCAAAATAATCATTTATCCCGTCAAATTACTCAGTTACCCCGTCAAATTTGAATTCCCGCAAAATATTCATTTATCCCTCAAACAAACCGTTTGCCTTCTTAAATTTGTACAATTTGTGCTTTAGTCAGCCATTCTTTTTCAGAAGTCCATGGTGTTAAAAAAAATCATATACAAGTAACATTGATCACGTAAATGAATTGACGGGACAGAATTTGAGGGATAAATGATTATTTTGCGGGAATTCAAATTTGACGGGGTAAATGAGTAATTTGACGGGATAAATGATTATTTTGCGGGAAATTCAAATTTGACGGGGTAAATGAGTAATTTGACGGGGTAAATGAGTAATTTGACGGGATAAATGATTATTTTTCGCGAAATTCAAATTTGACGGGGTAAA
>BBSZ01003983.1:2919-14281 GCA_000981365.1 Subanguina moxae | reverse complement strand
ACACTTCAAGTTTACAACCTGAGAAATTAAACTTAGAAATAGTGAGAGAGATTGGGTGAAACTGGGGACGAGGTCTGAACAATTCCAAACCCTCAACACAAAACACAACAACTGGACTAAAAACTGAACTTGATTGGGGTGCTCAACTGGACTGAGCAGAACTGGGGATCTGAACTGGAATAAAAACTGAGAACTGAGCTAAACCGAGCTCAACTGGACTAAAAACTGGACTGAGAAAAAGTAACCTGAGCTGAACCGAGCTCAACCGAACTAAAAACTGAGAAAAAGTGAGATAAAGTAGACTGAGCTGAACCGAGCTCAGTTGAACTAAAAACTGGACTGAGGAGTTTCACTGAACTAAAAAAGTGAACTGAGGAGTGAGATAAAGTAGACTGAGCTGAACTCAACCAAATTAAGCTGAGCTGAGGAGTTTCACTGAACCAAAAAAGTGAACTGAGGAGCCGGCAAGACTCCCCAAACTTATAGGTCCTGGGTGAGGGCGGGGAAAGTCATAAAGACTTTTTCAACAAAGTATTACAAAGGGAAATTGGGTTACAAAGGCTACAAAACGACAAAGGCTCCTTGTCTTTCGACAAGCACTGGGCGCCAATTTAGTGGGGGACAATAGGGGGAAAGTTTTGCTGTCTTTGGTCGGCCAGATGTGCAGCAATCACAAACATTAAAAACGGTGAACAAAATGATTAGGGGGAGAATTTCAACAAAGTTTCATAGACAGAAAAAATAGGACAAAGAGACTGTTACTGTAGAACAAAGGGATTTTTACTGATTGTTTTCTTTTTATTCATTCGCTTCGCGACATATTTTCAATTATCTATAGAGAATGAAATACCGTAACTAAATGGCTATAATATACTTTCCTTATTTGACCTTTGTGATAGTGCTTCCCCCCCCCCCCCAGCAAGGCTCACCCTGGGCTGGATAGTCAGGGAGCTAACATCATGCTCGTAAGATTACTGGCTTCTAGTTGGGCTCGTAAGGTGATTGTTTGGGCATATCATGAAAACAATATAGTTGACGAGCCAGCCAGCCGAATCAGTAGCATTGCACACAGAGGTTCTGAAAGACATTTAAGAAAAATGACTAGTTTGTAATAGAGATGACGAAAGGACAGGATCATGCACAGGATACTGGTTGTTAATTTTAAAAGTCCTGGTCTTAAGTCCCAGTCAAAAATCCGTTCCCAGAATTCTGTTGAAACTCAAACCGTTATCTTCGGTTCACAAGCTATATTGCTTGCTATCAAAAACATCTGCTCACAACTGAAAAACTTGGGTGTAAGCAAAATACAAGACAATTTTTTAATACCGAGCAATATTCTTGGCAATATAATTGTTTGCCACACCTTTCTAAAATACCTACAAAGATGCATTTTCAATTTGCGCAGAAAGTCGAATGTTTTGAAAAGCCCTGCTTTCGAATTACATTTTTTAATGGCTTTATATTGTGTACCGCAAATTAGCGGACACGGACAAAATCCCCTCGGCCAAAATCACTGCAATTTTAGTTTTGGTATTTTCTGTCCCCAGGTACTACACCTAGGCATGCAACAAAGCCTTAGGGTTGGCCAGCCTAGGTTAGCTGAGACTCAGCTTATACCCTGTTCACCCAGGTTTAGCGGTTCACGGCTAACTTACTCTGGATGGTCTATGCACGAACCGAACCAAGTGGATGTCTACTTGATGTGAATTTTTTTACTTTCAGGCTCCGAAACTCTTTTTTCTCTACTAATTAGGGCATTCCAAAGAGTGTTTGATAGGGCTGAAAGGCTAGGCACTCCAAGGAATAAGCTGCCATGAAATATGAAGCTGAAGAGTGAAAGAAATTGTCTACTAGTCGCCAAGGAAAAATCGAAGAATTGGCAACCAAGGTATTGTCTTTAAAATCTTTTAGTTTTCGTTTACCTGTGGTGCAATTACTTAAACAAGTTTTTTTAGTTGGCCCGATTCGAATTGGATTAAAAGAAGTAAAGATGAGACGAGAATCTATAAAATACACTGTTCTTTGTTGGCCTTTATATCGGTTTTACGAAAACGTATGCGGTACAAGTCTTGTTTAAAAATTAGCATATAATTTTACTTTTGAAATCTTTTTTTGGTTTTGGGTACCGATTTAATCCGAGTACCCGAAAGTTACGGGTATCGGTTCGATCCGGTTACTCGAAAATTTCGGACATCCGAAGACCCTAGTTAGGTCCTCAAATTTAACTGAATCGAGAACAGTGGCGTTTTGTCTGTCATAAATTAAACTATATATTTGAACTGCATTTACGCCGTTAGTTTCAAAAATGAGTGAGGATTATTCTCGTTTTCTTCTTATTCTGATGTTGTCACTCTCGTGTTTAAAAACCTTGATTTAAATGCAGTTTTCAGTCTAGCTGGTTATTTTGCCTCTAATGCCGGTACTGCCATGTACTTCTAAGCAGCTTAATTTGGCGATCGTGCTATTAAACGGACAAGCATTCCGGTAAAATGATTTTTTCCTCATGTTCGTCATGCATATCCATTTTGAGAGATTTTAGATGGAAAAAGTTATTGTCGTGTGGAAATTCCATCAGTTCCTCAGAAGTCTTTATTGGTATTGCAAGGCACAAAGTATGGAAGATATGGAGAGTGAATAGCAGCGAAATTTACTTCAGAGTAATGGCCGACTTCAACAATCTGTCGAAAGTGGACCCAACAAAACAATGCTCTAAATCTAGTGAGTTTTTGTTGAAGTTTTGTTGGAGAAAAACATTTAATTCTGCTTTTCTATCTTGTCACTTTATATCGCCTAAACTCTGTTTTTTGCGGTACAATCAACCCTAGTTAATGCGGCACCTTGTTAAGCCGCTGTTCTCGATAGCTCTGCGCCCCAATGAAGGTCCCGAGAAGCGATTTTATCGATAAATGGACCTCGATAACTCGGCACCTTCGATAATTCGCCACTCGGAGTCTGATCCCTCGGGGTGCCGGGCTATCGAGGGTTGACTGTATCTTTGTAAAAGTGCCTAAAACCAAATTGGTTCTAGTAGTTTTCCCGTGTCCCGATTTTTTTAAGCTATTAGTCTTTTCCAAAGCTATGTACCTTAGTTTTTGTCTTAGATTATAGGCTTAGCGCATACCCATACTGTGTATACGAGTATGTTTTGGGCCTATGATTTGTGACTAGAGCTTATTCGGGATTGACAGTTTTGAACGGACTAATAGCTCGAAAAATCTAAATACGGATAAAGGATAAAAACCATCAAGTTTTTTAACGCTCTAGTGCCTGACTATCATAGACAACATAGACATAGACAACGCATAGACAACGTGGTTTTATTTTATGCTTTCTAGATGATTTATGTCTCGGTTATATATGGGGTGCTTTCAGCTTGCGTTTCCAAGAAAAATCGAATGCGAAAAACAGTTTTTCAGAAAATGGTCTACAAAAAAAAATTTAAAAGAGAGTCTCCAAAATTTTTGGCCATTTTGTATTTATGCTTGTCCTAACTCTAAGCACTGTGCGCGAGCGAAGGTGTTTCAATGTTTAGAAGTGAGCACATTTTATTTTGAATTAGGGGCGTGTGGTTCTATTAGAGAGAATACGGTATACTTACCCACGAAATGAATTTGAGCAGTTATTTTTGATAAAAATTGTATTTAGAGCCTTTTTCGGTGATAAAGTAGGGTTGTCGAGCGCTCAATATATTTTCGAGCCGAGCGCTCGGCTCGAATATATATTGAGCACTCTTTTCAGGTGCTAAAACGCCAGAAAACAAGTTTTTAGGTGAATTGGTCAAAGATGAAGTGAAGTCGGTTACTTTGGACGCAGATCATATAACAAGTGCCGTAAATCTCGACGACGAAAACTGTAAACTCTTGAGAGACTACTTTCAGGTTTTTTCTAACTAAGAAATTTGTACAATCGACATTCTTGGCAATTATAGCTCGATGTTGATTTGGAAGCTCTTTATTCAGATTGGGCAGCTAAAGATGAGCATTTTGGGCGACAACTTAAACTGAATTTAGATGTTCTCGGTGGTATCAGGATGCTGAAACAGGATCCCTTGGAGACTCTATTTGCTTTTATATGCTCGGCTAACAATAACATTACCAGAATTTCCAGTAAGTTATTTTATCTAAGTAGAATATAATCACTTTCAGCCTGATCAGGTTTTTAGAAATGGTGGAGAGACTATGTGAGTTATATGGGACAGAACAGAAAATTGTATGCGACGACTTGAAAGAATACAAGTTTTACGACTTTCCTTCGCTAATTCAACTCAAACAAGGTCTGTCTGGAATGGAACAGGAGCTTAGAAGATCGAACTTTGGATATAGAGCCGCTTATATCGCCGCCACTGTGAAGAAGTTGTCAGATGAAGTGGATGGTGAAAGTTGGTTGATGTCGCTTGGAAACTTGCCTTATCTTCAAGCTAAACAACAGTTATCTCAACTTCCAGGTGTAGGGCCCAAGGTGGTCACTTGGTTTGATTTGTTAAATTTATAAGTGATCTTCTTTAGGTGGCTGACTGCATTTGTTTGATGGGATTTCAGAAGAATGAGGTGGTTCCTGTTGACACACACGTTTTTCAAATCACTGCACAGTTCTACATGCCAGAATATCTGAAAAAGTCAAAGAAAACTGTTACCAGAAGAATGCACGAAGATATTGGTGTGTTTTATTTTCCCTCGTGCGACCAACTTTAAAAAAGATTTTTCCCGGCCAAAAAATTGGATTTTTTTTTCTTGAGAGGCCCAAGTAAAATCTTCGGTTATTTATAAACATGTTTTTAAAGACCGGCCTCTGAGCTACAAAGCAGTGGTTAATTGTTACCATTTTGATATAATATTGGGTAGGCAATAAACAATTGGAAGTAAAAAACCAGTAAAATTCTGGTGGTTCAAATTACCAGCACTGTCTTCAGCTTACACCTATCATCCCATTAAAAGTTCTTTATTTTAATTTTTCTCTCTTTTAGGAAAATTTTACGTTGATCGCTTCGGTCCTTATGCTGGTTGGGCTCATACAGTTCTTTTCACGACGAGGCTTAAGCGTTTCAAAGATGATTTGGTGGATAATGAGAAACCTAAAAAACAGAAATTTGCAAGACTAAAATCTTGATTGTGAACGTGTTTTATATGTTAACTGTTTTATGTTTGAATGTTGTATGAAGTTTTAATACGCGCTGGCTCATTGATAATTTGCGTTGGCCCGCCATCAAACTTACAAACCTTACCACCAATAATTCTGACGGGGGATTACCAATTCCACTATATAACCTGACAGTGGTCTTTTTAGGAAACTTCAGGGGACCATATCTCGGTGTTTTACGGCTCCATAGCAAAATCTAACAGCAGTTTGCCTACACACTTGGGCGTGGGCTACACGCTAGAATTGACAAAGTGGAGAAGGGCACAGAGGTTCAACGTGCTTCCCTTGTTAGTTTTGAGCGGCTCTACAGTCGAGTCCCGGTACTACATGTCCTCGATGTAACATACCTCTCTAATAGAGACTCTATACACTGTACTCCGGGATCGATACCGAGGAGAAATGAAGAGATAAAAAACAAGAAAATTTCACAATCGCAATCAGGAAAACCAGGACCTCTAATTCAAAGCGGTAATCAGAACCATATCAAAATTAAAGTTAGCCGGGAGATTGACTCGCTCCCGGTTAAAGATTGCAAAAAGACGTCAAAAATTAAGGAAATTGTAGTGTATTACCAACAAAAAAAAATATTTTACATCTTACTCAGATAACATAATGGGCAATACATGCCACTAATGTGACGCATTTAACGGCCATTCATAGAACAATAGATGACATTTAAGCTTCTGCGCATTATTTCGACATCCTTATTCGTTAGCCAAGAAGTGTGGAAAGAATTGCAGTTATTCGGCACATATGCATAGTCGAACACCATACGATCATTTTTAATTTCTTTAAGCTCGATCTTCCTTTTACCATCCCGAACCAATATTCTGACCTAAAAATAAATAGAATTAGCAAGGTGACAATGTTTATGTGTTACATCAATCATTTTTCCTTTAGGCAGAAATCCGCAGGTCGGACTGGCAATAACCCTGGTATGCGCATTCGTCTTCAAAACCCACACGACATTCTTCTGCGTATTGTTCGCTAGACCAACCGTTACAATTTCGTCGAAAGGCTCTTCAAAGATGATCTTAGAAATATAAAGTACGTTATCAGATAAACCTCAGAGAACTGGTAAATAAAGAATACCTGCTGTGTGGAATGTGAATCCTGATGTCCAAGGAGATCAATTTTTCTCATTTGAGATGCGAGCGATGCACCAGCAGGATCCGGAGAAGACGCACCATTCCAAAAGCGAGCCTGTATACAGTGATTAATGGTAATGAAGAGACTTAATTTGAACGAGAACCGTTTCGGCGTCACTGGGCAATACCCAATCACCAGTGAGCAAAGAGGCATTCTGTTTGCAATCCCCCACGCACATCGAATTATCATTTGAAGACGGACGAAAAGCTTGGCTCACGTTTTTGTTTCTACACAAAGAAGATGTTTTACTGTCAGGCGAAAGAAGAAAGCGAGAACCTAGCTGCCCCGAATTTCCCTAAGTTCACGCATTTACAACGAATTGAAAACCCAACGTAATGATCGGAGTCTACCTCCGACTTCAGGTTCGTTGGCAAAGTCTGGGTAGCAACTGAACGCGTTTCAACTCCTTTGGAAGTGAGATTATTCTTACACGATTCCATCGATGGACGAAAAGATGTGCCAAACGAATAAAAAATGTTCTCTTCCTCGACTTTTCCTCTGTTGCATACCTCAAAGGCTTCGTCCACATGATCTTCTTTCGCAGATAGAAAGGACTGATTGGATGAAGAATGACACATCTTTCGGTTTTCCTCCTTTATTTTGGTCAGCACATGCGAAGACACAGCAGTCATCAACAGGAATTTAACGAAAAAGTACCAAATGGTTTTGTGAAGCAAATGATCGAAGACAACCAAAGTGCCATGCAATATCCAAAAACACAGAGTGGCCTCCTAAAAAAATATTTACATCTCATGTTAACCAATAGGCACCCACATAGGCTGTTTTCGTAGCCTTCTCACTCGTCAGTAGCTGATAAGTGAATACGGCGGCTGGAAGAGACGTGAACATGTCGCAAACAAGTTCAGCACTTTCGCCCATCACTAAATATACTACAACCAACGATCCACAGACAAGGGCCAGATCTTGCGCCGAGAGAAATTTGCCAAAGTTGTTCCACCAGCCCTTAAAACTTCTCTTCCTATCATCATCTCCTAAAAAAAAAGAAATTATGGAAAAAAAACTAGCAAGGCATGAACTTACGCAGAGATTTTTCCAATTTCTTAGGACAATTTTGAGTCACCATTATTGAGAGCAAGGAAACCGAGTCAAATATTCTTTAGACGCAGAAAGAATCAAACACCCAAAACGCGAATCGAGACAGAAATGAACATTGAAGCACATTTGTGAAATTTAAATTTTTTTTCGGCGCAAATTTAATTTTCGTAATTCCTATAGCAACAGAAAACGTCCCTCTCCCCTAAGCAATGGCTCATCCAAAAACCCAGTGGAAAGGGTGCTAAGAAGGCATTGATGTCGGTTCAGAAGCCAGGTCGCAAGGCTGGCGCAGAAGGTGGCAAGAAGCGCAGAGAGAGCCGTGAGGAGTCCTACTCAGTCTACATTTACAAAATGCTGAAGCAGGTACATCTTGACACTGGAATTTCTTCCAAGGCCATGTCCGTAATGAACTCATTTGTGAATGATTGCTGCAGATTGCTGCAGGAGCCAGTCGGTTAGCCCAGTAAAACAAGCGGCCCACCATCTCTTCTCGCGAGATTCAAACCTCTGTGCGTCTCATCTTGCCTGTATAGTTGGCCAAACATGCTGTGTTCGAGGGCAACAAGGTTGTCACTAAGTACACGACCGCAAGCTGACTACTTTCGTTCCAATTATCCCAAATGGCCCTCTTCAGGGCCACACTTCCAGTGGGAATGCACATTCTCTTCACTTTATATTAATTTCTTAGCTACTGCAGTGCTCTCTTCGGAGCAGGCGCCCATGAAGCCCGGTCCCTAGTTAGTTTGAGCAAAAGAACTTGTTTGAACACAATAAATAATTAATTACTTATTGGCTGATCAATAATTTGTTAACAACTGAATATCCACACTATATGCTGCTGGAGACATTCCAGTTTCCTAACCAACCAATATTGCAAATGGAGTGGGCGTGACTTCTTAAGTGATTCCCTCGTGGTCGTCTAGCCCTCCACACTTGACTCCGCCCTTTTCGATCCAGTATATAAGGGCTGAGTTTGGAGCAGTTCTTCACAAACTTCGGTTTCACTTCTACAACTAACTCAACACCAACCAAGCAACATGTCTGGACGAGGCAAAGGAGGCAAAGGACTGGGAAAAGGAGGCGCCAAACGTCATCGCAAAGTGTTGCGTGATAACATCCAGGGCATCACCAAGCCTGCCATCCGCCGTTTGGCTCGTCGAGGTGGAGTCAAGCGTATCTCCGGCCTAATCTACGAGGAGACCAGAGGAGTGCTCAAGGTATTCCTTGAGAACGTCATCCGTGATGCTGTCACCTACTGTGAGCATGCCAAACGCAAGACTGTAACTGCCATGGATGTGGTGTACGCCTTGAAACGTCAGGGCCGCACTCTCTACGGTTTCGGCGGTTAAACTCCTTCTTCCAACACCAACTCGTACAGCGGCAGAAGCGAACTGTGTGTCTTTCACATCTAACCCAAACGGCCCTCTTTAGGGCCACATTCTCTAGTGGAATGCACGTCTGATTGATTTTTTCTGTTATCCTGATACACTGTCAATCTGGTTTTCAGTGTTTTCATAACGAACCCTAATCCCTTAAACTTGCCCTAATTCTAACCCGTTAGTATTAGGGTTAGGTTAGTAGCTAGAGTTAGGACTAGGATTAGGGTTGCTTAGGATTAGCCTGGCTGTTTATTTAGGGTTGGTTATGAAAACACTGCTGGTTATTTAGAATGTGCTCGAATAAATCAATACTGCCCGACAACATATCTTTATCACATACACACGCATACCTATGCATCACAAAACATTTAAACGGTGCGATACCTAGAAAGCCTTGTTTTCCCTCGATTTTTTCCTCGAAAATAATCATTCAAATTGAACCCATCAGCACTAACACAGATACGAGCAACAGGCTTAACGACAATTCCAGTTTCGCATCTAAAATTGATGATTGTTGTAGTCTAATAAGTAAAAGACTTATCTAGAAAGTAAAAGCCTTACCTAAGACTAGAAAAAGAGCTACTGGTAGAACTGCTAATAGGACATGACTAAACTTGATTCTTAATTAAATGGATAGAACCACCAAAACAAAGACTTACAGACGAAATACTGCTGCCACCAACACTAGTGACACTCCCGAAATCAATACCCTTTGTTTTCTTCATCACCCCGTATTCAACCATCAGCTCAGCCTTTCGCTTTTCCATCTGCAACAATTCCGCTGGAGTAAGCCAAGAAAAAGAGCTACCAGTTTCGAGAGAACCTAAATAATAGTCGTCTTGGAGGATTTTTATAAAGGGGAAAGTACTCAGAACTTTTCGAACTAAAAGGTGTAAACTTTTCGCCCTCCAATAGCTCATCTTCTCCTAATTCATCCGACTCTTCTTTGATGGTGGAAACTAAAATGATGAAACGGGTGTTTGGAGAGAAAAGATTGCAAAAGGAAAAGCCTCACGAATTCTTGATGGAGGAACACGAAGAGAGTTGTCCAGGGAGAGTAAGCTCGATTTCTGACGCTTCGGCGAAACAAATACTTTGTGTTTGACTGGCTTTCTTGATGGCTCACCCCTTTTCTCAGCTGCCTTATTTATCACACTTCTCTGTGCTCTTGGAAGCGGAGTTTCTGGCGAATTGCGATCCAATTTCCGGATATTTGCCAAATGAAGATTGCGACATTTATTCTTTCGCCTGTTTGCTGCGCATAATAGAGCCGACAAAGTCCATGAACAGACAAAAACAACGATCGCGAGCGAAATTTTGAGCGGTAGAGACACAGAATTCATAGAAAGACACCTAAAATGGCAAAATCACTACAATGCTCCTTGCTTAATTGACCGCCGGTTAATCAACACGACAGGAATAATCATCTAATAAAAAAGAAAAGCACTAGCACAGTCGAGCCGTGACAACCCTCCAAAATCGAACTTTATTATCATCTTGGAAATTTTGCGGCAAATTAAAAAATCCTAGTAAACTTTTGGAAAAAATTATGTGCATCAGACCCAATTATATGGGCTCTCGATTCGAGGGTTCAGAGGGTTTACCTGGCCCAGGAGTTTACCGCATCCAAGGAGTTCAGAGAGTAAACCGAGTCCAGCGGATCCAGAATTATACCGGGTCCAGGGTTTTCAATAGATCCTACGGCTATCTATATATGCGGCTAGCAACGCGTAAGCGTTGCCCTAGGCTTAGACCAAATGCACAGCGTTTCTACTCAGTTTCTCTTCAGACCAGGTCCTTAGTCAATTTTTAGAAAAAATTATTTGCATCAGACCCAGTTATATGGGCTCTCGATTCGAGGGTCCAAGGGTTTTATAGAGTAAACCGAGTCCAGCGGATCTAGAATTATACCGGGTTCAGGGTTTTTAATAGGTCCTATAGCACAGTATTACCAATTTTTTTTTTCGACTCTACTGGATTATAAATCCTCCCTCCAGTGCTGTAAATAGGATTTTTCTATTCTACAATTTGTTTTGCATTATGTTTTCTGACAATCTTGTCGTAAGCAAATTGTAAAACCATCTGATAAATTTCATTCTCGGCTCAAATTTTGTCTCGCCACGAATCTCTTTTGCGGTGGATAGTGAATTTGGATTGTAAAGCAGTAGAAACATTTCTCCCGCCATTATTTGCCTCTCTGTCCAGTTTCCCTCCATTGTGGAGAGATAGGTCATCCTCACCCTTATAGATACCAACTTAATAGACCACGCCCATCTCCCTAGCTCCTATATATAAGCCAGGTATTTCCTTTTTAACTCATCAGTGTATTTTCAGCTACTCTCTCAATCAACTCTTCTCTCTCCCAGAACAAAACAATGACTGGACGTGGAAAAGGAGGCAAAGCCAAGTCGGGTGGCAAGTCTAAGACCCGCTCTTCTCGTGCCGGACTACAATTCCCAGTGGGTCGTCTTCACCGCTTGTTGCGCAAAGGCAACTATGCTGAGCGAGTGGGTGCTGGAGCCCCAGTCTATCTGGCTGCCGTCTTGGAATACCTGGCTGCTGAGGTGTTGGAATTGGCAGGAAATGCTGCTCGGGACAACAAGAAGACCAGAATCAACCCCCGCCATCTGCAACTGGCTGTG